>MU224540.1:4101999-4167550 GCA_018584345.1 Thuja plicata | reverse complement strand
ACTGAGTCGGTAGAAGCTCGGTTCCTCAAGCTGGCTCGGTGATCTTCTGATACTCGGCATCCACTACAGTACTCGGCATCGTCATGCTCTCGGTAAGAGTAGAAGCTCGGTCCATACTAGTCCCAAAATGTAGCTTGGAACTCGGTAGCTGCTGGTGACTCGGTAGATATAGTGTCACTCGGTAACCGCTGGTGACTCGGTAGTAACTGACTTCAACTGATGACTCGGTAGTTAAAGTGAAGCTTGGTGACTACCGTCTGCTCGGTAACTGCTGTTCTTCTCATATACTCGGTGACTGCCTTACTGCTCGGTTTGAACTGTTTGATCGGTGAGCTTTACTGAATACTCGGTATAGGCTGTGGACTGTGTGATGAGCTCGGTAAGCATTCAAAATCGAATAAGTGTTTTCACTAAGTGCATTCACTGATGACAAATAGATCATTATTCCAACATTACATTCTTGTCAACCGTTCTGCGCACAATTTCCCAAGTCTGATTCTTCTCTATTTGATCAAGTTCTTCCTTCATTTCTCTTTCCCAGTTCTCATCTTCACATTCTTCTTCCATAGTGTTATACTCAATTTATGAAAGTAAACACAACAAAACTTCGTCTTGTGCTTCTCTACTTCTAGTAACAACTCCTCTATTCTTTTCACCAATAATCTGATTCTCAGAATGATTTCTCTTAACATACCTTGGTGTCTTAGTTGTAGATTCCATAGCCTACCTTGTCTCTTCCTCATCTTTCTTGTCTTCCTTTCCTCTATCCTCTACAAAAAACTCATATTCAATGTGTTTCTCACAAGTCTTCTGAAAATCTTCATCAACCTTCACATTCACACTTTCAAAAATCTTATTCAGTCTCTTGTTGTAACATTGGTACCTAACAACTTAGATTGTGGCCTATCTACTGAAAAGGAATTTGCAAGAAAGGAAATATTTACTCTTCAACAAAATTATAATCAACTCATTAACAGTACCTATTACTATGGAAAAGGACTAAATAATTTCTATTCTAATGCAACAATAAATAACAGTTAAAAGAACTTCCAATGATTATGCTAGAAATAGATTAAATTCTCTACACTGTTGTACCATCCTAAAAAGTTAGCACCTATAATTAGATTCTCTATTAGGCCCCCATTTTGGTATTTTCAAGATTTTTTTGTTCGTTATGATTGATCCAACAACCTAGCTCTTTTTCTTCTGATATCTTCTCTTTATTCCTGACTCCCCCTTAAATTTTGGTCTCATTTGCCTAGGTATGGGACTCCTAGGTGACCTATTCCTCGACATTTAGGATAAAATTTTAATGGGTGTCCCGTTACGATATTTTTAGTGAGATTTCCAGAATTATAGTTGGCCTGTGTTTATTTTGAATTCTAAAATGATGTGAGAGGTATATAAGTGGCTTACCTCTCCTCATTTGGCATCCATGATCAACGACAAGCAATAACGCAAAAATCAAGATTTCAAGTGCTCTTCAAGATCAAGTTTCAAGTATTCTTCAAGCATCCTAAGACTTTTTAAAGGAAACTTTTTTCCATTGTAGCAAGATTATCTCATATGATGGCCAAGTAGAGGATTTCTCAATCAAGTAAGAAAATCCCTTTGTCCATCTACATCTATTTCATTCATACATCCTTTAGGGAAAGAGATATCGAGCATAGAAACAATGAAGCTCTTGGAGTGACATTCATAGATCCCTGCATTTATGAAAAATATCCATGATTCGTTCCTACTTTCTAAGGTTCAAAAAATACTATCAACCAATATACAAGCATCTTCATGAATATGCACAATCTCAATATTTGTTCACAAATATATACACATATACAAGGTATACATAATATTTACCTTTTTTGTTACATGCTTTCCTTTAGGCCATTTTATTTCAGCTTCAAGATTAATTCCTAAACAAGGGTTTGAACAAGACAAACCCCTTTGAACCCAATAATTTCCCATTTTTTGTGTGCAATAACATGTGATGAAGCCGCTGTTGTAGATATGGAAAGTACATGATACAACATAAGATCTCTCAAAGTTTTAGAAAATAATATAAGGTACAGGGTGACTAGTTGACCTATACCCTAAAAAAAAGGCTCAAATTCTAACCATAGGTCAGTACTGCAGTGTAGTTTTTATTTTTGTTCATTATAGGTGTTTGCCTGATCTTTGTCGATATGATTTTGTTGAAAGTTTTCATATTCCTTACTTAGTCTTCTACTTTGAATGAGTCAATCCTATTTCCTCAAATAAATCTCATCATAATCATAATCATAATCATAATCACAAAGGATTATTATACTCACTTAGCACTTAAGTCCGACATGAGCCTATTGGGTCATTTTCCTTTCGATTGTGCAATGAGGAAAATGTGGATCCCATACTTATCAACCCCTCTACCCCCTTGTCCATATTGTACATTTTGGTGAACCTGAATTATAACATTTCCATTCTAATTTTGGTGTTAGATCTCATTTGCATTTGATAGTTAGATGTGTTATTCATTATATTTCATGTGTAATTATGTGTTTTAATTCCATCTATGTTGCATAAATTTAATGAGTGTTTGCATATCTCTTTAAAACTTGCACTTGTTAGATCCATCTTTAATTTATTTCCTTGTGCATGAGCTTTATAACATTGATTCCTACCTATAGCATTCCAGTTATGAGAATCCATATACTTATGGGTTCCTTTGATCCCGAGTCCTCCTTATTTCCTTGGAATCTTGATGAGACACAAATGCCTACTAATGACATTCCCACTATTGTTGAGAATCCTTATCCCCACTCTTCTCATGATGAAGATGAGACCGTAAGAGTGTCTCCTATCCAAGTGCATAATCTTTCCAAATATTTTGAAAAATCTCAGCAATGGTTAGGTCAAGAACATTCTAATACAAAAGCCATCTCTTTAGTGGAAATGACGAGGAAGATAATATGCAATGATGAACATGGTGTTGATTTCTTGTGTACTATTTCACATCTCATTGATAAAAAAGTTAAACCCATTAAAGAGTGTGCTCAAGCACTTCGTTTAACTCAACCTCCCACTAGTGTTGAGACTTATATTCTATTCCTACTTCATTACCTTGTGTGTCTACCTACACTCAACCTCTTATGACTACATCCATTTCAAACATAAATCCTACACATGTTCTTCTTGGGAGCATCCCTAATCATATTGTTCCTCCTTCAAGTGTTCCATGTGTTTTCCAACCTTCATCCATGTCTACCTACAACACTGTCCCATTTTCATATTCCAATGTTCCTTCCATTTCCCATAATGGTACAAATCTTTCACACACATCTCATACCAACCTTTCCCCTGAATCCACTATTAGTCTTGGTCAAATTATTTCATCCTTGCAACAATAAATTGCCTCCATGAATCAATCCAAATTTAACATTCCAACATGTGACATTGCTATTCCTTTGTCCTTGGATACCATTCACGTCATTATCCCTCAATACATGGAAATACCTCACTAGGAGACTTACATTGATACGGGTGATCCCTTGACTCATGTGAAGATTTTTAAAATATTGTGTAGTGATTTTTCTCATGATCATAGATTCATTGCTAAACTATTTACTAGAACATTTAGAGATAAGGCCTTGCAAAGGTATTTATTTTACCTTCTTATTCCATTGATTATTTTTAGAAAATTTCTAATGCTTTCATTCAACAATTCCAAAACAATATTGGTCCTAATATTTCTTTGACTAATTTGATGGAATGTAAACAAGGCATTAAAAAAAAAGTGACCGATTTCATTGGTAGATTTAAGAATTTACATGCTCATATTTATTATCTCATGCCTGACATTGATGTTCAACATATTTTCATTGCTAATTTACAAAAAGACATTAAAGATACGATATTTCTTTCTGGATTCTCCTCTTTTACTCAATTGTGTATAATGCTCCATAATTATCAACTTCAAGTGAGTCAATTTGAGAGCACCACTCCAATGTCTCCGATTGATAAGAGTGATGCCGCATCCTAAACTTTCCAAAAGTTTCAAAACACAAAGGGCTTCATCAAGATCAACAATTCATTAAACAACATTGATGTGAAAGTGGCATCAACATCCAAAGGTGTGACTCCTTTGTCATCTATTTTTAGACCTTCTCATAATTTTAGACCTCTTTCCAAATCTTTACATAATGTGATGTTGAAGATAATTAATGCTAATGTTTTATCACTTCTAGTGTAACCCAAATTTACAGTTAATTTTGAATGGTTAAATAATTCAGGGAAGTGTTTTTTCAATTATTATTTTGGTTTATGCTTGTTTCTCCTCTTTCCAGTCATAGTTTATTATCGTAATTATTCTATCCTATGCATTTATCTAGTTATTTCATGCATTTTCATATTAAATATGCTATGTTTCATATTTCCCATGGCTCGCATATATTTGAATTCATAAATATATCCGTTGGCCCTTTTTCAGCGGTCTATTATTCATTTTAATATTTTTTATGACCTTGGCAGGGTTATCTTTTGCTTCAGTCGCGTGGTCGCTAGATGAGGTTGGGTTTAAGTTAAAATATTCAGAGATTAAGTTTGAGCCATTGATTCTGATTGATCCCATGGTTGTCGCATTATCTCCAAATCAAAATTGAATATCCTTTATGCTTCAGCGATTGGGCAATATCCTTTGGTCGCGTAGTCTCATAAGGAAAGGGAATATTCTTAAATGTCTCCGAGACTCAGCGACATTCGTTAATCTTAGTCTGAACCTATTTAAATATGACGATGGTCACGTTGTCTCATAACCAAACCTAGAGTTAAAAAATTCTTTAGTGACTTTGAGATTACATTGGTCTCGTTATCTCATAAGATAACCACAGTTAAGAAAATGATATTGCGACCTGGCGATAAAGAGGGATTTGTAAACCTGAGGTTGAAGTGCAGTCAAGGGTTTAGTCAAATATTAGAGTAAAGAGCAGACAAGTACTTTTGATCTGACAGTCGGCGTAATCACTTAATGAAAAGATGAACATCTTTTAACCTTTAAGGGAATGCGCCTCAGCGACACATGTTTTATGTCATAGATCTGGGTCTGTGAGAGTAATAAAGGTGATGGATAAAGATCAGACAAGTTTCAAAATATCTTGCAGTAGGCGCAATGACTTAAGGTAAAGATGCACTAATGTTAATCATCAAGCCATTGCGCGATCGTGACACGTGTTTCATGTTAGAACCTGGGCCCACGACAGAATAAGCTTTCTGAACAGATGTTAAAGGACATAGAAGATCGACGGCTAGCACAATGGCTTAAAGTCAAGATGCACGAGATTTATTCATCAAGGCATTGCGCGATGATGTCACATGTCTCTAAAAAATATAAAGGAAAAAATGCCTAAGTGGCATCGGATGACTTGGATTTTATTTGTCTTTACATGTTTTTATATTATTATTTCATCGACTAAGGGTTTTGATTAATATTTGATATGTCGACATTTTCTTCATGTAGAAAATGAAGCGATCTGGATTGAAAGATGAAGATGTAAAGACATGCAGAAATCCATTGATATACCTTGAAGAATTTAAAGAGATATTAGAGATTCTTAATGAATTATTAATGAACTGCTTAATCATATTATCACTTTGGCCGATAACTGTTCATAAGGATGATAAATCATTCTTGATTATAATTGTGGCTGTTCAATTGTTGATCATAGGGATTAGGTTTTAGATATGAACTGTTGCATTAATCTGAAGCTTGTTTGCATCCTATGGATTTTATATAAATAAGGATACCAGGATCAATGCAAAGGGTTGGTCTTTAGAGGTCGGGTGGTGATATTTTTCATCTCTCAGACGGTTTTATTTTTGATCACAACTGAACATGGATTCTTATGTACCTATTTTTGATAATCAATAAAAGATAAGTGTTTTCTGTCTCTCTTGGCTCAAGGTTTCAATTCTCATTCAGTTAGTCGTTTGCAATCATTGAAGGAATTTCAATTGTTGTCTTTGAGTTGCTTATGCAAAAGAGTTATTGTCTCATATCATTGTTTGAATATCAGGAAGTGTGTGATAACTTAATTTGTTTCCGGCTTCTTGTTCATCTGGTCTCCCAACCATAGGTGTTAAACTCATATGAACTAACAAGGATATAATACGTTCCTTAATCTTCTCTGCATCTAAAGTAGTTAGATAGTTGATGGTTGAGTATCGTCTTGCAAAGTTGTACATAGGATTGAATGTTGGATTGAATCTATTGCCCAAGTTGATATAGGCACTGATCTGATTGTTATTGAAGATAGACATTTGATTCATTGTTTCATGTTGTTGAGATATTCTAAAATTCATTCATTTATATGTACACAATTTTTACAAAGCATTCTTTACAAATCTCACAAAGCATTCAGTTTTGCATTTTTATCTTACGATTGATTACAGTTTGATTCCTTTCAAAGTAACTTGCCATACTTGTGAAGGAGAGATTTAAGTGTTCATTATCTGCTATAAAAAGCCTTAAAGGATAAGGTGTAGGCCTACCAGCCTTGGTTCTGCAGAGCTAGAATTGCAGAATTTTCAACCTTTCCCCAAGGTCTAACTTGTTAGTTGGCCAAATCACTTGGGTTTCCCATCATATGATTGGCAAGTTGATAGGAAATCCAATTTTTTGATTTGAGCACCAAAAACTTCCTCTCATTAAGCCAATTGATCCTTATAAACAGTCCAATAAATGTTTTGATCCTAAATCGTTATGCCAATATCACCGTTAACCTAGTCATGATATTGAAAAGTGTTTCCATTTGAAATATATTATTCAAGACCTTGTTGATTCTAATGCTATATCTTTTGAGTGTGTTAACAATCAAGGAAAAATATCCATTTCCCCTCCCAACCAAAACCTACAAATTTATACGAATCCTCTACCATCCCATTCTTCCATACCATTGAGTTTTCCCATCCATCACCTTCTTATTCTACCCATGTTTTTGACTTGCCTACCATTGGGAACTATGATCCCGAGTGTATTGAGGCCAATAATGTTGTCAACCTTTTGATCAATCCAAACCTAAACCCAAACCAAAACTCAAGCTTTGCATTATATTTATCTTAATGAATCTATTAAGGCACCTGATGGTCCTCTTTACATTGTTGTGAAGGTTAATGGTCTTCCCTCTTGTGGAGTCCTTATAGATCCTACTTGCAGGGTAAATGTATAACTTAAGAACATCTTTTCACTAGACAACTTTAACAAGATTATTATGAAAAATATGATGTGATGATCAGAACTTTCAATGGTTTCACTTTTCCTACCTATGGTTCCATTAATTTTCTTATAGAAGTTGGTAAGAAAACCTTAGATGTCACCTTTGTCGTCATCCCAACTTCTGACCAGTTTCAAGTTAGACTTGGCCTTCCTTGGCTCACTTCCATGAAAGCTATACTCTCTCCTATCCATAAGTGTTTGAAAATTTCTCATGATGGAGAAATCATAATGATTAACTATAGTCTCTATTAACCTTTGTCTAGTTGTGGAAACTTTGACATTGACTTCTTTTGACCTTCCATGCATCAACCAATTCAACCCCACCATGATAAATTCTTCATATCCTATCAAAAATTTGAAGTTAAAAATATTTGTGAACTTAACAATCCTAATGTTGTTCTATGTCCTTGCCATGAACCTATATTTATTCCTACACTTTCCATACATCCTATTAATGCTTCAGTTCTGCCTCCTATATTATAAACACCCTGTAGCTATTGTCTCTCAACCTACTAAAGTTCCTTCAGTTCTTCCTTGTAAAGAAGAAAACTAACCAATGTTGATCAATCCTAAACAACCTCAAATTTAAAAACAAAACCAAACATAACCATTGTTCTTGTGACTTTTTTTGTAAATGTTGTGCTATAGCCAGTGAGGATGCTTCCCAAAATATTTCCTCCCCTAAGACAACCAGCGATGCCTTGATTCCCTTTGACCAACCTATGCATAGCGCAAGGGAGGAAGTTAATCTAAACAAGATGAAATTGAAAAAACATGAGGGTTCTATTTGTATCTTATATTTTATTGTGATTAATTTGGATGAAGAAGATACTCTTGATGATGATAATTTCAATGTTGCTAATGCAAATGATGTCAATGCTGATGATTTTGATGACATATATGAGCTTGTTGATGTTAATCATGATTTACTTGGTATATTTGCAAAGCAATTATCTCTTGATCCTTGTGACAAACAAAGTGACTCATCATTAGAGCATGGTCCCTATTTTGAAGCGGAAATAATTCAATTTACCTTCCCTAGTGTTTCTCCTCTTGTCTTTTGCCTACCTTTCCTAAACACTACATATTGAGATGGGGGGAAGACAATATGGTTGACTAGCTCCTCTTATACAATATATTCTTTTGTGTGTTATCTTGTTGTAATGTGCTTCCCATGTGATGTGTTTCTTATTATATGTTTTGTTTATATTTCTTTATACAACCCTTGTTGCTCTATTGGCGTAAGGTGATAAAGAAATTGACTTTTTGTGATATTCTTCTATTTGTATCTAATTTCTTATATATGTTGTATACACGTTATGTTGTGTATGTGCTATTGTTTGTAAATGTTCCTTTGTATTGTCTAATTGGAGATGACGCAAAGTGGTAGCTACTATTCTTTTTGGTCTCTACAATGATAGCCTAAAAAGACTTATTTGTATCTCTTATGTGATATTCTTCCATTATTCTTGTAGTTTTTCTACCTTTGGAGGATGATGCTAATTCATTTCTATATAATGCTTGATATACATGAGTTATCAGATGATCATACTGACCCCAAAGTTAGTAGATCCCTTTTGGCTCTCTTTTGTCACATGTTTCATTTCCCTTGGTTTTTCCTTGTCATTGATACTTGTCATTGATGTCACTGATTGGTCTAGTACTTTATCTTTGAATCATCTATCACTAGCATATCCCTTTGATCCGACACAGTGTTACCAACACAATTTTTGGTCTATTCCCATATGAGGCAACATCAACACAAAATATATACTATGATGAAAAATGCAAAATATGACAATGATATTGTGATGTATCTTGCAAATTGATATATGTAATATAGAAGTATAGTATAGATATTGTATAGTATAGTTTTTTACCTTAGCGAGAATTGTACTCATGCACATATAGATGCAAATATAACAATTTATTTTTGTAATTTGTACTTCAACAGTAAGCCGTCTCTCAGCTGTGTTAGTTGATTTTGTATTTTGGGTAGTGAGCCCCTCCGGAAAAGAGCCTCCCTTGGTAGCGAGCCACCTTTTTTATTTTTTAACTGGTTACTTAATACTTGAGAGATAACTCTCTCTATGGTTTTTCCTATCTTGGGTTTTCACACAAAAATCCTGGTGTAATGTGGCATTATGGTTTTTTCGTTATTGTTCATTTTCTTTCTACATTTTTAATTATGTTCTATGGATGGTTATTCAAATTTTTTAATGTTTTCAAGGGAATATTGATTCATCCCTCCCCTCTCAGTATTCTGGATGTTCAACAATTGGTATCAGAGCCAGATCCTTTAAAAGAGTCTAACAACTCAAAGGAGATCTCAGAGGTTGAACATATAATAATTAGATCTACCATGGATCAAAATGATCTCATATCTATCTTTGAGGAACTTGAAAATATTGAAGATGAAAACAATGAAATATAAAAAAATCTTCAAATGGTGAATGATTGCATTAGAATATTAAAAAATGAGGTCTAGAAATTCAAGCTAAGGCATAAATAGGTCATTAATGAACTCAAGTTAGCAAATAGTACTATCCTTGATTTCAAATATAAGAGTGAAGAAGATGAAAAGACCAAGGAACATCTGAAGAATATAATCAAGAGAAAATCTGATGAATGTAAGAAGTTGGAACAATAATTTGTATCTCTAAAATCAAATTTAGATGAATAAAAAAGGAAAGAAGAAAAACTCAAAACTAGCTCGGAAAAGCTCGATGAAATACTAACAGCTCAAAGATCACTGGTAAACAAGGAAGGTTTAGGCTTTGAGACTGGAAAATACTCACATGGTCAATCTGAAGGAACTAAAAAATCCTGATTTGGTAAAAGAAGTTAAAACTACAGAAGACAAAGGTAAGTCACCGGTAGAGCAACAAGTAAGTAAGAAACCCTTCTCTTTTAATGGTCATTATTTTAAGTTTAATAAATTTGGTCATAGAGCATGAAATTGTAGTAGAATAAATAAGAACATTGTATCTTACTCTGTTAGATGTTATAATTGCAATAACTATGGTCACAAAGCTAATCAATGTATGAAACCAAATAAAAAAAACTATTTTAGTGGTTATTATTATACATGCAATGCATTAGGACTTAAGGCTAACCAGTGTAGGTCAAGACAAGACAAGAGAACCAAAAAGTGTTACAATTATAGTAAAGTTGGACACATTTTAAGATTTTGAAAAAGGAATATTTTCAAGCCGAACGAACCAACAAAGAAATCAACAAGGAATATATTAAGGCTGAAATGAAGAAGATATGGAGAAAGAAAGAAAATAATGGATCCATCCCTGGTGCAAATATCTATTTCAGTAACAAGCTGATCTCTGTCTTTGGCCCTAGGGGAGGAAAATTCATAAGCTGCCTCTTCCCCTTACAAAAGAGTAAAATGTGTTGCAATAAATAATAAGATATATTCATTCAAGGAGTCTCCAATAAAAAGGAACAAGTGAGATGACAACTTGCAAACATTCAAAAAGTCACATCCATCCGTAGAAAGAGTGAATCATAAAAGGGAGTTACGATGCATTTATCATAAAAGGTGCATTTATTACAAAATTGGCATAAAAGGGGAAAATAAAAAGGCATTTATTCACTCAAGCGAAGAGAAGTACAAGGAGTTAAGGAGAAAAAGGAGCCCTCTTACAAAGTAGGTTTTTACGAATTGGAAAGAAGTATTTTCCTTTGAATTCTCTGCATTTGTGATTATGGATACTCCCACTTTGGTTGATGTGAAATCTTAACCCCATCCCGAGTTCAAGAAGTACCCAAATATGGCTGGTTGTTATTCAAAAATTCCCAGAGGAGTCCTTCCTATTGAAGACATTATGGAATACATGCACTTGAAGTTGAAGAGTTTAATCATAACAAATTAATATATTTATGGGTAAATGAGATTACTAGTAAAGAATTTAAGGTTAAACTTGAGTACCATTTTCTAGTGGAGAAGAAGCTGCATGTATGGAACAACTTTTTGTGTTTATGCTTTGAGGAGAAATGGTTATGGATGATAGTGAGCCATTTCCATGACAGATTCCTTTGGTTGGTTGAAGCTCATCTAATCACCAAAGATGTAATGAAGGTTGTAATTGGTTTGAATGACTCTGGCATTCTTTTGACACCGAAGGAAAGTAAATATAAGGAAGTGGAAAACCTAATCGAGGCCATTTTTGATAAGAGATCTCAGGAAATTCATACAATTAAAAGTATAACCGTAAGATATGTAGCCATGACTATTGGAAATAAAATTTACTATCCAACAGAGAAAACTCCATCTCTACTATTGTAGTTTACACAACATATGGCATTTTGGTAAATGGGGTAGACTATGATTTATGCAAGCTTATTAGAGAAAAGTTTATTGAGAGTTTAAATCAGTGTAAGAAAAGAAAGAAGAAAGTCCTATTTAGGTTTGGAACCCTTTGTTTCTGTCTACTATTTTACTTCATGAATGTGATGCCTAGTCATAAGGTCTGGTAATATGGTCTTCTAAGAAACCTATGGCTCATCAAATTTATGAAAGGATGAGGAGGTATGCTGATACTATTTCTTAGGAAATGAAGTTTACTTCATTTTTTGCTTTACTTCAGTACAAGATTCACAACTGAGATATAATTCTAGAATTTATTGTTACTAAATATAAGGATGATATCACTTTCTTAGTCATAGTAGATAAATGTATCATGGAAGTTTTTATATCGAGGACTAGGTGGATACTTGAATTAGGTTATGAAGTTTTTTAAAAACATGTACAAAAATTTGCATAATTTCTTTTAGAGAGTTCGATAGATACCTCCCAGAAGAGGTATGCCACAATAGAAGAGAAGTCTAAATAAGTTTGACATGAGAAGACCTCTAAGGAAATGAATAAAAAGGTACTAAATAATTTAAAGGAAATCAAGGAAAAAGAAGGAATGACGAAGGAAGAGCTAGATACGCTCAGAAGAATCACCCGCTATTCAACTAGATCCTCAAAGTAGTAAATCCTCTAGTAGTAATGGAAAGTCAGTCTGACAAGACGAAGAAAGGTTTTCCTGCACCCACTCCATTCAAAAAGGTCAATGAAACAAAATCTACAGAGGTAAATCTTATCTTAGTAGAATCTAAAGGACAATCTAACCCAGACAAGTATTGAATCAAAGTCCAGGAGAATAAATCTAAGGTAACTTGCGATCCTCTAGATATAGAAGCTCTATTTGATAATCTTTTAGAAGGAAAATTTAAAGAAGTTGGTGATTTGTATAATATTGCTGCCTCCAAGGGAAACAAAAACATACTACAAGCATTTATTCGATACTTTGTAATATTAAATGACAACATAGATGATTTTAAAAAGGACATTCGAGATAGTATTTGGGTTTCATTAAATCTGATGTGAGGAAATGTTAAACAAATAGATAAAGAAATTGTAAATGGGGCCATCTCTATTATTTCTAAACTTATCAAGAAGGATGATATAGAAATCTTTGAAAAAATTAGACAGAAAAAGTTAAGAATAAAGAAAAAGGACCACACCTTTATGGAAAACAAATATGCAATAGAAAAGATTAAAGTAGATGTCATTGGTTTGTTCACAAGCATGGTAAGTAAACTCAAGATGATATCCGGTGATGACTCTGGTCCATCATCCATCGCCGCCAAATGTACTCATGAGGAATTAACTACATAAAATTTTTTAAACCTTATGCTTGCATATACTGATGCTAAAGTATACACTCTTGATCAGAATCCCCTAGAAATCAAACATACTGGTTCTCCAATCAAAATATTAGTTCAAAACTTGGTGAAGCCATCAATTGTAGGTGGACAAGAAAAATAAATTGAGAAAGGAAAAGAGATAACCAGAAAAGAAAGAGAAAATTAAAAAGGAAGAAGAGAACACTGATAAAGGAGAGGAGATAACAATAGAAGAAATCAATGCCGGTATGGAGGAAGAGAAAATAGAATAAGAAAAAGCTAAAGAACTAGATGTAGGTACATATGAGAAAAATGAAGAAATACCTGGCAGCTCCATCGATATCTATTCCGGTGAAACTCTGGAAAATTTACTTGCTGCACCACTTATGTTCTAACCTATCACTTCTTCCAAGTTAATCCTTGACTTTAACAAAATTGTTTCCTTTTCAGAAGTTTCATCTTGGCGAGTCTATATAAGGTTTCTGCTAAGAATGATATATTCAATTAATTAGAAGAAAAAGATAATCTAATTGAGGAAACCATTTCTTCTCTCCAAAGTGTTGTTCTAGAATGCAATATAAATCAGTCTGGGAGCAATAAAGGAAAATGTAGAACTCTTATCAATGCTTTGAAATATTACTCTGCCCCTCTCGATGAAAAGGTCCATCACCTAAATGAGGTTTAAAAGAATATGCTCCTACATGACTTAAAAGATTGATCATCAAGTGCATTCTCACAGCTTTAAAAACTTATTATCCAAGGTCAAGAGCTTCTCTGGGAAGGAAATTATTTGTACTTGTACAATATACAATGGCCGGATGTCACAACTGATATAAAAAAATAGATTGACTTTATTGAGTCAATGATCCAACATGCATACCACTCTGACAAACTATCTAAAGATTTGTTCGTATCCAAGAGATCCTCCATTTATAAATTGCACAAGAGATACTTTGAAATTTATAAACAAAGTGATAACATCATTCTTCCCTTAGGCAATCTCCGAGAGATGTGCGTAGACAATATTTATTTTATGAATCATGCCCTCTCGAAGGCACAACAGGTTATTCCAGCTGATCCCTACTCCATTGAAGATGGAGAATATTTACTTGCATCTATTCAAGTTCCTATACAACTTCTTCCTGATGTGATTCAACAATGGATTGGTAACAAGGTTGAGTGGGTCACCCACCTTCATAAGATAAAATAGTCTTTCTCCAGTGACACATCATAAAAATTTGTATTTTTGACATAATATATAGATTTTTGATATATTACCCCTTGTTAATTGATTTAAAAAGAGGGAGAAAACAATAAGCGAAATAATTTTTGAGAGAAACAAAATATTCATCAAAGGGGGAGTTTTTGGAATTTCTGGTATTTTGGAATTTTTCGCTATTTTTGTCATCAATGAAAAATGGGGAGATTGTTGATAATTGTCATTGTTAAGCTTTAGGATAGTTGTAAATGTAATAGAACTATATGTTGTAGATGTTCTGTGTGTTTCAAATGCAACAATCTCTCTTTCATTTATATTGAGAAAGAGGCTAGGAGAGACATGTCCCTTCATGGGACATGTCTATTCATTACAATTTTATAATGTTTCATTAATCGGTCATATATTAGAATATTATAAGTTTGCATAATATATATTAATAATATATATAATATAACATATATATAATTATATAATACAATATATTATTATTAATCAATATCTAAGTATTATATGTATTCTAAATGATCATACGAGTGAAGCTACACACATTAACACTCCCTCTTAGCTAGGGAGGATGATCAAACATAATGTGTAGTGTTCTCCCTTGTCAACTCTTTATGACCCTCACCATAGCTACACAAAACATCAACACTCCCTCTAAGCTAGAGAAAATAAAATCCATCAAGGTAATAAATCCATTAATTTTGAAAGAGAGGAGATATCACCTCACTGTGATATTAGGAGATATGGTATATGCAAGAATACCAAGTCACATGATATTCTCCATAGCTCATAAATATCAATGGTATGTGCAATGACATTACGTCTGATGATGTATTCCATATGGATACTAATTTTATGTAGAGACATGTCACTACATGACATGTATCATACACTTTAATCAACATGTAATACTAAGTTCAGAAGGATCCTAATATGATCCATATGGATACTAAGAAATGTCATATTACATAACTCATGATATGAAGTATCACCTAACTCATGATACAAAGTATCACATATCACATAACTCGTGATTTTGAAGTATCACCTAACATGTGATACCAAGTTTTACATATCACCCAAGACATGATATGAGGAATCACCTAACAGGTGATACCCAATTTACATATCACTTAACTCATGATATGAAGGATATAACATGCTTGATAACATTACATTCTCCTTATATACCCCTATTATGGTATGTGCACTAACATTACATCACATAATTTCTACCATAAGGAATAATGGCACATCCATGAATCAAGATGATACCAAGTTAGCATGATATCAACATTACAAGATCATCACCTTATAATGTTAAATACAAGTGTTCATTAACCAAAAAATTTGCCACCTTTTAGAAATGCACATAGGATGGGTGGGCCCATAAGTCACGGAGTCATGATATCCACCTTGACTCATCTCAGAGGGTGAATCCACCATGGCTCATCCCAGAGGGTAGGAATAAGCTATTATCAAATTCTCTTCACTTTAGATGAGGTCCCAATATAAATAATATAAAGATTATTATTTTGTAATTTATCCAAATAATGCTATAATCATGAACACTCTCTATTACCTCAATGTAATATGTGAGTATAGATAATCATTTAAAATTTATATCATTTTACTGATATCACAAGCAATGTTCCTCAAGTATCAAATCCATGATACTCACCAAGTACTTAGAGCAATGGTCTCCAAATATCAACTCACAAGATATTCACCAAGTGCTCAAAAATGATTATCATGAGTAATGGTCTCTAAGTATCAAATCCATGATACTCACCAAGCACTCAGAGAAATGGTCTCCAAATATCAACTCACAAGATATTCACCAAGTGCTAAAAAATGATTATCATGAGTAATGGTCTCCAAGTATCAAATCCATGATACTCACCAAGTACTCAGAGAAATGGTCTCCAAATATCAACTCACAAGATATTCACCAAGTTCTCAAAAATGATTATCACAAGTAATGGTCCCCAAGTATCAAATCCATGATACTCACCAAGTACTTAGAGTAATGGTCTCCAAATATCAAGTCCATGATATTCACCAAGTACTCAAGATGTCTTGTATGATAGGTGCACTAGTATCACATATGTGATACTTACCATATAGATATGATATATCCATACAATAGAACAAGGGATTTTACCTCAAACTTATCTCTCACAGAGAAGAGTGCATTAACAAGGGCTTGCACCTCAAACTTATCCCTCACAGATAAGAATGCATTAAGTAGATCTTCATAATGATGTGGCTTCCTCAGAAATAGATATCAACCTTCTAACGTCCTCTTCCAACGTTTCTTCAGATGAAATGTCACTCTCTCTGAATTTGATATGTGTTTCCAACTCGGCCTCATGGAAGAAAGTTGTGTCTTCATTCTTCAGCCTGCATAGATTTCAAACATGATGCATCAAGCTCTTCTCTTGAATGCTCCTTGATCCAAAAAGTATCCATCTATCCAGAAATATCATGACCTAGATGTTCGCATAAAGGCTTTCCAGCCTACACACATGGAAATCCATCCATAGACTCGAAGCTCTCCCACCGATCTGCCATGCTTTGGAGTTACACTTTCAAATTATGCAGGGCTCTACATACTCTTCATATGAGATCCCTCCACAATATTCAAAATAAGCTTACTCTCATATGCCCCAATATGCCCTTTCCACATATTCAGGCAGTCATTAGAATTGTAGTCCTTCAATTGCAGTCATGATCCTATTCGACAACACATCCATCAATCACATGCCATGGATCAAGCTCTCACGTCCTCCTTTAGCTTCCTTGAAAGGATAGGGCCCCTTTTTCAGCACCTTGTAAACTTTGAATAACTCTAGACGTGATTCCTTGAATATATCATTCATGGAGAAATGTTCATCGACATGGCCAATTGACACAATAGTTGCTTTGGAAACAACACTCTTAAAGATGTACCCAGACAATGAAAGAATTTTTTTTTTTCTCAGCCAAGCCTTGTAAATTCTTGTCGAGATGATGTCGCAAAGTTCTCCGAAATGTAGATTATCTTCTTTGTGTAAAACTTTAAAGCTATCCAATGTTTACAAAATTATGAAATGCCTTCTATCAGCTGATATGTTTATTCCATCATTGCTTCAACCCATTACAATGCCTCTAGATAATCATATTGAGGCTTGCAAACCTTCCAATTTTGAGAACATATCCAAAAGAAATGTGTCTATTTTTAGGCCTCACACTAAATAAAGGGAGCATCTTCTTGGCAGATCTTAAATAGGATATAAGCTCACAACATAGCTTGTCTCCTTAATTTTATCAGGCCCTTCAATAGTTCTCAATTCACTTGAGTGTTTGACTTGAAACTTTTTTTCTTTGTCTCCAACACCTCAATGACATGAAACAGATTAATGACACTTCTCTATGTTATGAGAACTCTCTATTTTAATGGCATGAAACAGATTAATACTTTGGTCTTTGTACCAATGGTGTGCTCAAAATATCACATTTGTTTAGCTTATGCTCTGTTGTCGACAAGTCAGGGAGATATATGAACTCTTGTATCTGTAGAAATTTGGTTGCTGAGTTAAATACAAAGATTGACATCCTAACATTCATTATATTCTTAATTTGTAGATGCAAAACATCCTAATAGGTGGAATGAATATTGAGTAAATTCTAATGTCATTTAAGGGATGATGTGTCGGTTCACTCTCAACATACCCAGTCACTTCCATATCATTTCACAATAGTTATATTAACCATAATAGGCATTGAAGCTTGCATATAATGGTTGATGAAAAAAGGGCCATGTACATAAGGACAATTTATTCTTAAAAAAATGCTTGCCTGAGGTTTGTACTTGATTGAAGAAAATCAATTCGACTAGCAATTTTATCTAACATTCCGTCAATGAAATTCAATACTGAAACCATTAAATGCTTTAACAATGATTCTTATACTTTCTTGAAGACTTCTAAATTATTTTAACAACTCTTCTTTATGCATACCCCATAACTTAATGATTATCTTCCTCGCCCTTCTTTTTACATCCTTGGGAATAGAATTTGAGGTGGAAGGAATGCTTGCCTCCTGATTTGAAGGTACTTGATTATCAGTACTAATTCTGATGGTGTTGCAGTATTGGAATGGGTTTGGATCTCCCTCAATGATTATATATGCCCCTGGTATGGGAACTTGATGCACCAGTGATATGTAGAGGGTACAGATTGCATCTCGTGGATCCATGGTCTTCCAAGTAACATGTTATACCCCAAATCTAGGTCTAGGATTTGGAACAGAGTGTTCTTAATAAATGGGCTTATTCGGACTGGTAGTATGAGGATACCTTTTGAAGACCTTTCCTCTTCATCATAGGCCCTGACATTTACTCTCCTTGTGACATAAATCCTGGATTCAGAATAGCCCAAGGTTTTTATTAATTTCAAAGTACATATGTTTAACCTGGCTCCAGCATCAATGAGGACCCTTCAGATAGTGTGTTTGTGAACTTGGATAAACAAGTGCAAAGGATAATTATGCAGAGGCTTGTGTGGTGGCACATCACGGTTTGTAAAGGTTTCATGCTTGTTGGCAGCTATGTAGTTCACCATGGTTTGGAATCTTTCCAGAGTTGTGTCCCTTGGAATGACTGTATTTTGGAGTGCTTGGTCGAGAGCTTGCTTGTGCTGTGGAGATATGCACAAAAGGTCAAACATAGATATCTGGGCAGGTGTGTGCTTTAGCTAATCCACAAGACTGGTTTGTGGATCTAAGGCTATTGGAGGATTAGGTGGTATAGTTGATGTGGAAGGCGATCCTTACAAGAAAACTTTGGAACAACACATGGTGACAACACATTTAGCATTTGGATCTCTTATAGTAATGGTAGCCACATGACTATCTGAAGGATTGATGCAGTTGATGGTTTTATTAGTGTTAGCATAGGTGTAATTTACTTGTTTTGACTATCCACCAGACCCTGAGGATTTCCCTTTGTTATGATAATGGAATGTGTCATTGAATATTCTATGATTAGTTATGCCCTTGGATTGGGTATTTGTGACATCGATAACCCTTGTGTCAATCAAATCTTGAATGGTGTTCTTCAATCTATAGAATTTGGGTGTCTTGTGTCTTTTTACCCAATGAAATTCACAAAAGTCATTATCATTCAGCCACTTTGGTTTAACAACACCATATTTGTATTCTCTGATTTTAGGTAGAGTGATAGTATTGGATTGTATCATCTTTCTTAAGGCTGATTCTATCGACTCCCCTAATGGTGTGTAGTGTCATTTAGGAAATGAAAACCTCAGTGGGTGTTCTACGTTGGGTTGATTGTTGGAGACAGCCGCTGCTTGAACATGGGGTGGTTGGTTCTGAGTGTTCACTTGGTGAGTGGGCACCATGGGTTTTTGGTTTTCCATAGGCGCTCCTTGTAGTGACACCTTTGGTTGAGCATAGTTGACCATATTTACGTTAATGACACCATCACTAGTGACATTCTTGCTCTTGTTCCACCACTTGGATTTAGCCATTGCAGTTTTGTTTGTGTTTGTCTAGGTAGGATCTGCAAGGATACCTCTTTTGACCAGGTTTTTCTCATAGCAAACTCCTTGTTCGATGAGTGTCTTGAAGTTAGGATCCAGTTTCAATTCTGTGGTAAATGACATATCTGGGATCAGATTGTCAATGAGCATGACTATGAGGTCTTTCTCGGGCACATTATATGTTATTCTATTTGTAGTGTTCCTCCACCTTTATAGGAATTGCACAAAGGATTCTCCATCTTTTTTTTTAATGTCGCAGAGGTCCTTGATGCTGACCTTGCTTTCGATGTTGTGAAGGAGGTGAGCAATGAATTTTTCATCTATTTCTCCACAAGACAAAATTCCATGTGGTAAGTGCGAGAACCATTCCATTGCTGGTCTGAATAGACTTTGTGGGAACAATCACATTAGGTATGTTTCTTCATGTGCAACCTCGATGTAACTAGCAAAGAAATCTATGATATGTTCAACAGGGTTGGTGTTGCCTCTCTATTTGTCAAACTTGGGTATCGAGAAATGAGTGCGAAATGGATACATGTGCAATGAGGGATCAAAGGGGTATGGGTACAAATCCCCTACGGTTTAGGACTTGGTTTGCCCCTAATTTTGCATGTCCATCATTTGGGTTTGTAGACTTTGCACTTTCTAGATTAACATGTCTGTCTGAGATTGATAAAAAATAGTGGCATTGAATTTGTGTGTCGTGGCAGGTATAAGTATTTACCTTTGTGTCCCTTGAGTTGGGACATATGATCTAGTCCTTGGGACTTGATATTGGTTCCCTAGTATGTGATTCTGATACTAGGGCATTTAATTGGTCCAAGATTGATTCTATTGTGGTTGTTGTTGTTGTTTTTGGGTTTGTTGTTGTAGCCTTGGGTGGACATTGACTAAAAGTCAAACCTGTAGAGATGGATTCCTATGGGAGGGAGGTATTTAGCCCAAGGCTAGCAAGGATAGATTGCAGTATTAGAACAGTCACAAAAGGGTTGCTTCTTGTTTGCGGAATTGATGACATAGCATGAGAGCTTGATGTAAAAGGCCATGAGGTCGAGGCTTGAGATACACTAGTGACCATGGGTGCACTTAGTTGGGAGCCTTTCATGCTTTTTGTGGACAATGTGCTAGCTTGATTTGCAGAGCTAGGTTGGTTTGACATAGTCTGTGCTGATGTCACTGTTGTCAATGATGGAAAGACTTGGGATATCACAATCTTTGTTTGAGAGCGTCGAGTTGTGTTTTGACCTGTGAGAGGGTTTTTGGGCCATATTATTGACACATTAAATTCAGCGGGGAGTTTGACTCCTTTCTTAATCAACATGGCTAAGAATCATTTGGGATTTCTCTCTACAATAATGTCAACAACTTGGCAGAATAGGCATCTTTCTCTATGTCTTTGAGCTCCTCCTCTGTGACATCTTGGAGTAGTGTTGGTCTATGAGGATTCTCAATGAAAAGAGTAGGACTAGTGTTTCTGAAAAGGTCATCCTCTTGCTCTTGTTGCCACGAGGGAAATTGGTTGATGTAGGACTCATCAAGTTGCGTCCTAGCCTTTGACCTAGTGTAAGGTCCTCCATAAGGTGTGTGAGATAGTGTTATCCAGATGTTTTGACTAAAACAAGTGATATAAAGAAAACAAAAAAGGATAACCTTTCTAGGAGAGTCTGAGTTATGTTTAGACAAGGGTAATTCTAGCGATAGATTTTGATTTCTCCTGATCTCAAAAGACTTGGTGATGTAAGAATAGAATTCTTTGACTATTGCCTTGGACAAAGTCACTGATAGAGATTGATGATTTTTAAGATAACGAGATCAAGATAATCAAGTCTGAAATTTTGATCTAACAATGTTTAGACAATACTCATCCCTTCAAAGAATGGATGATCTTTAATGTTTAGAGATTCACACAATATTCTTTGTTTTTTTCTAGGATGTAGACACTGAGTTTTTACACAAAATGGGGAATCTTTCCAAGGTTTTAAGGAAGAAAACAGAAGTTCAGAGTTCCTGGTCAAGTGCAAAAAACTTCCACTGATTGTGGCGAAGTGATAGGTCAACTACGATAAATAATCATCTATTGCAGTAATTAAAGGCTCCAGTGTGGCAATAAAAGGGTCAATTGCGATACACTTCCGTCAATTATAGAAAGATGCGGGCAATTGTGGTAAAAGGGAGACAGTCTGAAAAATATCTCAAATTTGGCGTATCTTTCTGATAAAATTGATTTCTAGAAAAAGGATTCTGATTCTAGAATAGGTTTGATGTTGACAGCCTAGAATTGAACATGTTGGACTCATTTTAAAAGTTTTTTATGTTGGTTTTTCATTTTGGAAATTGATCATATAAAAAGCACAATAGACAATGTGTTTTGTAATCTAGGACAGGTCTTGAGACAAGGACAAACAAATTAATCTAAGTAAAATTTTGGCTTCAAGATACAATGTTATAGGCCTAATGCTTGAATGTTCGTTAGCTCACACAACAAGTGTCACACTACTAGGACACAAAGGTCCACGACGTAGGCACCCATGTTTTTTCCATCGCCAGATATTGTTGTCATGCTAGTGAAGATCTCTTTCACTACCACAATATCTTGGAGCACATATTTTGGAAATCTTGGGGGGAATTCTACAACCCCTTGCACTATAAAAGGTATTTTGTCAGAGGTGATTCGGGTTGATATTTATTTAAAAAGGTTGTAGTAGGGTCCGTGGAGTCTATCCAATCAGTTTGTACGTGTGTGACTCACTTAAGAGACTAGTTGACCATGCTGGATACTTAGGGATATTCACCTGATCTAGGCTATCATCAACACACCTCATCAGAGCTTGGCTAGATGTAAAATAGAACTTTGGTTTGCGTCTTGTTTATATACCAATCAGAAGGATTATCGATTTAAGGTCATTCTCCAAGGAAGAAGTGCATTACCTAGAAAGGCCTTTCTAAAAAGTATACATGTTTTTAATCGAATAGATTTGTGCAAGTGCACCAACGACCCAAAACACAAGGTTAATCGATTAAACACCAAAATTCCAATTGTGAACTAAGCTAATCACCCATACAAGCACCAATGTTCAATTTTAAAGCCCAAAGTAGGTAACGATTTCCTTGTTTGGTTTTAATGCACCAAATTGAAAGATTGTTTGCCTTTGTTTAATTCTTAACCACCATGTCAATTTTAATCACCAAATTGGAAAACTAAGGTTCAAGATGTTTGTATGCAATATTCATTTTAAGTACCAAAAACAAAAATGAATGAATTTTAGGTTGCCTTGTTAACTGTTTCCTCACCACAAGCTGCCAAAGAGTGATTAGTTACAAAAACCTTCTAACTAACAATTGAAGAATATCCGACAAATCTAGAATCATTAAGAGTGTTAAGGCTAATGGCAACCTTGTACTTAGCTACAAAATGTTTGATAGAATAAAGATACCTATTGTAAGCTTCGCTTTGATCTTCTGTTGTGATTTCCAAGATAGATTTTTGTTGTGTGCGGTAGTTAGTGGTCCTTCTTGTGGCATCGCTTAGTGATCTAGCACCCGAGATGCATCTGATTATCCTCTTGGCCATTAGTCATTTGGTCAATCCTGCATAAAAACTGAGAAAACAATCAAATTTTAATAGAAAAACAATGAATTTGAATCAAATATACAATGAATCTGTCGATTGTGGTAAAGTTCTGGCAATGGTGGAAAAGTTCTGTCAGATGCTTCTAAATTCTCCTGATTGCGGTAAAGTACTTTCAGTTGCAAAAAGATGTTGGCGATTGCGGCACAGATTGATCAATTACGGTAAATGTTTCTCGATTACGGCAAAATGATATCAATTGCGTCATAGATTGGTCAATCGTGATAGACTGCAAAAAAATAGAGAATTGAATAATGAAAGAAAAGAATTGAAAAACCCACAAATCGATTACAGAATTAAACCAGTTGATTGCGGTAGATTGTTGTCAATTGGGGTAAAATTTTAGCGATTGTAAAATTATAATGATATCAAAAAAATACAAAGGAAAATTTGCAACCGTACGACCGAGGCCAAAAAGTCCTATATGTCATTTGCAAGTGATATTTGGGCTGTTTGATTCACGTTGGTTTCACCAAAATATGTAGGCTCAAATCCTGTTCCAAAGCTCGAATTAATTAGGGGATAGTAGCACCAATTTGCAATGTGGGAAAGATCAATCAATTACTAATAAGAATGAAACTACAAATAATAAAATGAAAAGCAATCAAGGAGAAATATAAACGAATGCAAACCAACAAAGCTCGAATCTTCTATTTTCTCTCTACTCCTTCTGAAATGCTGGGTGTGTGGTGCTCAATATTGGTATCGACATTGTCTATGACTTGGGAGCGCCGAGAATATGATATTGATTTTGATCACAAGAATGCTTTGAATGCCTTTAGCAAGAATCCTACAGAGTAAGGGCAAACGAAAGCTTGAAATCTTGGATCCTTCAAATAGTTATGAAGGGTTGATTATTATGAAAAATGATTTGGATGGTTGAGATCAATCTCAGAGTTTGGAGAATGAATGGTTCAAATCAAAAGGAACTGGAGAAGTAATCATTAAAATCCACCTTTTCAACTAGGAGAGAAGAAATGATGTTTTAGTTAACTAAGGAGAAACAAGTAAACTCCACCTTTTCAACTTGGAGAGAAGAGATCATGTTTTAGTTTAATTGAGGAGCAACCAGTAAAATCCACCTCTTCAACTCGGAGAGAAGAGATAAAGTTTGGTTAACAGAGAAGTAACTAGTAAAGTCCATCTCTTCAACTTGGAGAGAAAAGGTAATGTTTAGTTAACTGAAAAGTTGATCACGAGTTACCTTTTTGAACTTTGAGAAAGGATTTAATTGAATATTTAATTGATTTTTGTAATTAAAGTATTCAACATGTGAGATAATTGAATTCTTTTTGGATTTAGAATTGAATTATTGAATGAAATTAAATTAATTTAATGAAATTAATTTTATTAGAATAATTAATTAATAAGTTTAAATATTTAAATTTAAACTTTAGGAAATTGAATTTAATTAATTAATGAAGATTAATCAATTAAGGTTAATTAATTAAGTAAAATTAATTATTTAATTAATTTTGGGGATTTGATTAGATGATTTGGGGAATGAATTTAGAAGAAAATAGATGAATAATTAACGATTAAAAATCATTAATTAATAGATGAAATTAATGTTTGTAATGTAAGGTCGCAAGTATGTCCATTTTAGGGTGTCTACAGTAATCAAGGCTCATGAACTTTCTATACCAATAAGATATCCCTTGCTCACACATATTCCACTTTATTTTTCAACTTTCACATGGGCTTCAACTAGATACCTACAACAACAACAAAGGTAACCATCATTAAGAAAGAACTACTCACATCCTTCAACATGTCACCTATGGAAGAAAAAAAGAATATACCAAGATGAAGCTTACTAAATGTCACTGGATTCTACACCAATTTATACATGAACTAAAACATTAAATTTAGATTATTAAAAAGGCTTTGAGTAGCTTCCTTACTCATACCAATTTGGAATAAGAAACACAACACTTTTTACCTCACCCAATCTGGTAGTACCTAAAGATCCCTTGCAAAAAAAATTGATTGCCTTTGTGGATTTTGGTCGTATCCGATTGTTTGTGATATCTATCTTGGTTTAGGGTTTAGGGTTTTATTTAGATGCAATATTTTTCAAGTTAAACACTAGGTTTGTTCTAATTTTTCATCACTTTTTGGTTCATAAGGCAAATGGTTGTTATGTCGTGAAGAGGGGTCATCTTTGTTATCCTAATGATTTATCTATTTTGTCGGGTCAACCTTTTATTTTATTTTCCTATGGTTTATATCCCTAAGATAAATGTGCCATGTGGTCGTATGTTGTAAGTGAAAAAGTGAAGGGTATGTTTTTCTTTCTAGGTGGCTCCTTTTATATTTTCCACCGGTGGATTACGTGTCACGTTCTTATTGGCATGTGATATCATGATGATGTCACCTTGTATACCTTGTTGATTGCAGGATAGCGAATGACTGGAACTTGGTAAATATTTTTTGGCCGAAGGAACCATGGGAATATTTTTATATGCTATGTCAACTACCTTTGGGTTATCTATCAAGCTACTCAATGTCCCATCTTTCTGCATGTGCTAAAAATGGATGAAGATATTTTAAACTGAAGGAAAAGGTTTTTGATGGTTAATGGCAAGATTTAAATGGCTTACATGATAAAATGGTAAGTTTCAAGCAGATCTAACGACTATTGTGATCCTGAAATCAAAGTTGCAAGATATTTAGTAACAACGACATCGCAAGATGGTGTCATGTGTCCCCGGTCATCTAGTGCTCGTGGAAGGTAGAACTTGGTGATGAATTGTAAAGGGAGATGACTTGGAAGCATTGTATTGGTTTTCTAATGGGCTTGTTCCCCAAGTCAAAAGTTAATGTCATATTGACTAATAAGAATCATCTAATGTGCCAACACGGAAAGATTAACTGTCAATTTTCAAATGTGATTCAAACTTGGTGTACCTTTTACAGTGAAAGGAGATTAGACTTAACAAAACATGGAAATCACAGGATAACCATTGAGGACTAAAGGTAAGTCTGCAAGCTACTGCAACTTCACAGGATTTAGAGATCAGTGCCAAACAAGTTTGCAAGGATGTGAATAGAAATGTGAAAGAGAATCCATGAAAATTCATTTGATATGACATGCAAACCAGTCTAAAAATTACTTACAGATGGAAAATTTAGAAGGTCTTTATGCTCATAGAAGAATGATTATGAGTTTTTAGATTGCTGAAGGAAATTCTGCAAGGTTACCGCCATACACCAATAATTAACCTCACATTAAATGAATGCTACCATGTGCAATCCCAAGGAATGTATACATGTCTCGAAGATTATAAGTAACACTTATCACTTGAGTAAATTATCTAGATGTTAGAAAATGGCTTTTGTAGAGAACACAAAGGATTTCTAGATACATTTCTAGGAGGAGTATTGGGATGAGATATAGGAGCCAAACACATAAATAGCTAGAGGGATATTCAAATAAAGGATCATAACCAGAGGGATATTCAAATTTGAAAGGAGTAGAATACTCTAAATCCACAAGGATAACACTCAAATACATCCCTATGATGGCAGTACAAAGAGAGATAGGATGAAGAAGAGGACGAGGAGACCTCAGAGTCATGTGTGTTCCAGTAGGAACATGTTTTTGAATCCTAAAGAATCTACGAAAAGAGATTGTGGGAATATTTCATCCTAGCCATCTTTGTATCAATATCAGTAAACAAGCGACACTGGCACAAATCCTTAGTATGTTGATTTTGTTGGGAGACACTCTGACTTCCACATGGACTAACAGTTATAGTCTCGAACATGGTTAACAGACAACAAAATTTGTTAGAAAAGAAAAGATAAAGTCAGGGAAATTTTTTTTTTGGATTAGAGAAAATTGGGTTTTGAAGGGAACCTACAACTCTTTTCAACTTCAAAAAAGATAAAAAATTAAAGATTCCTAAACAAAACAAACTGCAAACACCATAGTCACCCAACAAAAAAAATAGCAACACCCCCTGACAGAACCAACACAAAAACCAGGAAAGATCCTGGACAAACCCAACCCAAAAAAAAAAAATGGTCACCACCTAAATCATATTCTTGATGATTTTCCCAACCTCTTCCCCAATATCAAACATTTTCTTTGTTTTCTCATGCAGAAATGAGACATCTTTGGAAGCAACAATCTTCTTCTTCTTCAAGCTATCCCTTGTACACTTTCCCAAACCAGAAGGCATGGCATTGTTATCATCATAATCCCTATCCACATCCACAATGTCTTTGGATGGGTCATTCCCTTTGAGGTAGATGATAAGGGAATCCAAATTAGTGGCTAATATCACCATGCCCTCATTGTAAACCAAGAAGGTTTTCCTCATTGTTTCAGCACCATTGTCCACCTTATTGGCCATCTCAGTAATCTTTTTCTCAAAATTGGTTAACGTACCCTTGCGGCTAATATCCTCCTCATCCAGCTTCTTCACCTTTTCCTTCAAGAGCTGGTTCATGATTACCAAGCTCTTAATTTGCTAGAATACCCAACTATCATACTTTAGAGCCTCCTTTGATATAGACATGGCTAGCTGGATTTTGGATTCATCAAAAGTGATAGGGTACTTTGAATTCAAATCCGCTAAAATAAGAGAGCCCTTTTGGGATGGTGGGGTATCATTCTTCGAAGAGTCCTCATAGTTAACTAAGATTCAGTATGAAAACCTTCACCCATTCTACCAAAAATAGGAGGGGAGGGAGGATTGTTAGCCTCATTCAAGATTGAAGTCTTCTATATCTGTTCCTCAGCCTTAGTGAGGAGAGTCGGTGATCCATGCATGACCTCAAATACCTTATCCTGATCATCCTCTATCTTACCACCAAAAATATCCACCTGGATACCAATTTCCTTCTCTTCACGAACAATATCCTCCATTTCATGTACCTCATCATCTTCCCTCTCATCTTGCTCATCATCATGAGCTTCTCCCTTCTCCTACTTTGAAGCCCCTTCCTCTTACTCTTCATCCATTTCTCTAGCATCATCCCCCCTTTCATCCCTTGCAGTATCCATGCCCTTGTCTTCTTTCCTAACAGTTTCCTGATCAATTTTTAAATTTTTAGCCGACTTTCGGTCAAAATGAACCGAACATTCCCCTTCCCCACTAAGAAACTTTTATTTCCCCTTAATCGGTGAAAAAATCATGTTCTTATTTTCATTCATAGATAAAATTTTACAATGGTCATAGATAAGAAGGATAAGACCATTATGAAGAACAGGGGAGCTAACCTTATTCTTTTATTATTCAAGGTTGTCTGTCAACAAGAAACATAGGTAGTGGGGAAGAGAAACCCTCTTCTTGTGCCTGAAATGGTTCAGGAGGATGAAATTGTAGGTGTGGGCTCTCGTAAACCTCCCATCAATAGTAACATACTCCATAGTAATAGTGAGAACCATCTTCCACATCTCTTTGATTTTTTCAGTATTATAGTATCTAGAAACTGGCTTACCCAACAACACACATTCTTCATCATCCGTAGGGAAGGTGTTCACAGCCCTATCCAAAATCATCCTATCATGGTAGAAACTGATCCCAGTGTGCGACATCCTAGTAACAATAGAAATGATCTCCGCCAAAAGAATAAACCTATTACCATATAGATAAAAATGACCCTTCTCCCACTACTCAACAATTTTTTGAACAACCTTCTTAGCCTTGATTTTGTCATACCCTTGGAGGTGCTCCATAAAAGGCATAATCTTTCCTTTCACTAACTTCTTCCAAAATTTTGGCTCCCCTTCCCATTTGTTGTAATCATCAGGTTCTTCCTTATGTAAATCTCCTCCCATTTTCTCAACGCTAATAGTAATAGAGGCGATCTCAAAGGAATAGCTTCGAATGAACAAAAAAACCCAAATTAAAATAATCCATAACACCCACAAATCATGAGAATTAAAGTTATTTAAATGCCTTTTGCCTCCATAGAGGCATGTTCCCATGCCATAATTAGGAGAGAAGTGACAAGTTATCATTTTAGTCATCAATGAGAAAGTTTCCAACCTTCGCCATAGTCCTTTCGTACTGCACGATTGCAAATATATCTTGGGGAAAGAAATTTTCCCCTCTCCAAGTAATAATTTCATTACATTGAACCCCATAATTAGCTAGCTGTCCATGGAAGAATTTATTTCATGGTAAGTATGCTTAATGACCATACATTCAAAGGATTTGATGATGTCATGAGATTTTTTTTTATCATAGTATCAATAGTCCAAGATGGCTTATTAGACCCATCAAGACAATTAACAATATTCATCGAATCCCCTTCCAACCATAAATTATCAATATTCAAATCTTTGGAAATTGAGAGAGATTTCCAGGCCCCCATAGCTTCAACATAATGACTAGATCGAACACCCAAGGGACAAGCCAACACAACCAAGCAACAACCATCCAAATTCCAAACAATTCCCCCAAAACTATCATTCCCTGGATTACCTTTGGACGCCCCATCGAAGTTAACCTTTATCTAGCCAGGAGGGAGAGATAACCAAACCATCTCTTCCCTAGAGTTGAGGATTTTTTGAGGAAGAAGTGAGATCTTTCACCTTTTCTCAAAGTCCAAGTGTGCACTCTGGAAATTTAAATTAGAGCTATAGAGAGATTCAAAAATCCCTCTGTGAATTTTGTCAGAAATCAGAGCCGTAGGAGAGACTTTATCTCTAAAAATTCTGTTGTTTCTTTCCTTCCATATATGCCAGAAGAGATAAGGGGCCAAGAGATTTAAAATCTGCATGGATTTATTATTAGAACTAGGGCACTTCCATTGTAAGAATAAATCTTCTAGAGAATTCAGAAAAATCCAACAAATATTTCATCTCAGAAGAAACAAAGCCCAAACATTTTAGGAGAAATCACACTGAAAGAACAAATGAAGCACCGATTCAACATTCCTGCAACAAAGACATCTTTTAGGGAAATAGAACCCCATTTTGTGAAGGTTGTCCAGGATGAGAACTTTGTTTTGAAGGGAAAGCCAAAAGAAAATATTAACTATAGGAATACACTTTTTCAACCAAGATTTTTCCCAGAAAGGTCGCTACCCATCATGGAAATGTAAAGAAATGGCAGAAGCCATAGAAAAATTGTCATTTGAGTTACCACCCCAAACTAAGGAATCCTTGGAATTTGGAGAGATAAACATTGAAGATAAAAGGATATCAATAGAAAGTAAAGGGTAAGTAAAACTTTATAACAGAATCCACTTAAAATCCTTCCAGTAATCGAACACCCAAACTCCAAAGGTATCAGAGCATTGATATTTCCACACTTTGAAAGAGGAATGATCAGCCAATAGAATATCCAACAACCATCTATCTTCCCAAAATATGATCTTCTTTCCATCACCCAATTTCCATCTTCTACCTGAAGCAGCCCAGTCTTTTGAGAATTGAACATAATTCCAAATGTAAGAGCCCTCAACTAAAAACATAGGATCCAGGAACTCCTCTTCAGATGGCTGAGAGTATAAATATTTCTTCTTCCATATAAAGATTACACTCCCATTCTTCTCCAAAAACTCTCCAAATCTATTTAACTAGAAGAGCCTTATTGATAACATTAATAGGTCTTATACCCAATCCTCCCAGCCATTTGGGCTTACAAAATTTTTCCTAAGAAAGGAGGGGAAAGTGTTTCCTTTTCTCAACTCCCGACTAAAGAAAATGCTTTTGGATTTTTTCAATTGCTTCAAAAAAATTAGAAGGAATTCTGAATAAACCAAGGGCATAAATAGGAATGTTCTGAAGAGAATATTTCAATAATAAAACTTTCCCAACCTAGCTAAGAAAATCCCCTTTCCATCCTACAAGCTTCTAATTGAATCTGTCCAGCAAATGCTTCTAGAAATATTTTGGAGGTTTAAAGCCGAGAGGAAGGCCAAGGTAAGTAGAAGGTAAATATGCTTTTCTACATCTTTAGATGTAATTGCAAAAACACTTAATTATTGGTTTATCTTTATCTCTTTGCATTGTGAATGATTTCCGTATATCTTTTTTTAACCCTACAGGATGGCAGGATGATGCTCTGATACCATTGTAATGATCCCTTTTTGACCTTTACTTGGTTTGTTCTAAAATTTCCAATTAGGGTTTGAATTGGTACTTGGGGATGGTAACTTGTAATGCTTCATACTAGGAGAATAAAAATACCCAATAATTATTATGTCATTATATATTTAAATCATATTTAGAAATAACACATACTTAAGCCTCAATTACTTAAGCCTCAATTATATATTTAAATCCCCAGTTGATCTTCTGACCTGTGGTAGCATCATAGGTGTTGAGGATCAATTTCATAGATCTGGCTTCTTTGACCAAAGCATCCCCCATAGTTATGGTATCATCCACAAACTGTTTGTGAGAGAAAATGAGATTAGTAGAAGTGGGTCTAAGACCATGAAGTTTCCCTTCCTCCACACATTTATGAATAAACCTTACCAATCCCTCCGCAAGTATAGTGAAAAGAATAGGAGAAATATGATCCCCTTGCCTAATTCATCTTGAGGAATTAAAGAAATGTGAAGGGGAGCCATTAACAATGACACCAGACAACATCAAACCAAAAAGTTGGCTGCAGAGCTGAATCACCTTATCACCAAACCAAAAGGCCTTTAAAATATCCCGCAGAAACCCCTGATCCACCTTGTCATAAGGCTTGGATAGATCAAGTTTCAAGATGAAACCCTATCTTTTGGTCATCACCAATGAATGAATATTCTCACAAACCGCAATAATAGAGTCAAGAACCTGTCTTCTAGGGGCAACCCCATTTTTCTAAGGAGAAATAATCAAGGGAAGAATAGCTAGCATCCTAGAGGTAAGGATCTTTGAAATAATCTTATATAAGGAGTTGCACAGGTTGATTGGCCTAAATTTTTCCAGAGACTCAGCCCCTTGAACTTTAGGAATGAGGACAAAAAAACTAGCTTTAATCTCCTTCAAAAGATTCCTAGAACGGTAGAATTCTTTAACTGCATCATAGATATCCTTTTCCAGAGTAGACCAAAACTTTTGATAAAAGAACATCGGAAACCTATCAGGGCTAGGGGCCTTCTCCCCCTCAAAGGAAAATATTGCATTCCTAATTTCCTTACTATAAGGATAAGATGAAAGGGTTTTATTATGGTCCTCATTCAGAATAAAAGGGATAGAACCAATAAGTTTCTCCTACTCCAAAGGATCAAGATTAAAATAAGAGGTCAGGAGGGAGGAAAAGAATCTGGTAGTTTCAAATGTGATATCCTCATCCTTAGTCAAGGTGCCATGATTCGAAGACAAATTTCTTATTCTGCTAGCTTCCATGCACTTGATAGTGATCATGTGGAAGTATTTAGTGTTCTTGTCCCCATCCACCAACCAAATAACTCTGGATCTTTGCCTCCAAAAACTTCCTCCTTAGCAATAAGATCGTGGTATTTAGTCAAGAGGTTGGATTCCTTATCCCTTAAGTTCATAGATAAACCATCCAGCTGGATTTTATCCTGGATTTCCTTCAAGTCAACTTGAATAGCAGCCTTCATTTGGAAGATATCCCCAAAGATCTCTTTGTTCCAACTCCTTACTTTACTTTTGACCAATCTATGTTTCTTAGAAACTCTAAACATTGTTGAGCTTTTAATATCTATGCTCCACTGATCTCGAATGCTTTGTGCAAGGGAAGGATGAGACAACCACATTTTTCAAATCTAAAAGGAAATTTTCTTTTGCATTTAATAGGATCCGCCAAAAAAGAAATTGGGTAATGATAAGATCCAATCTTAATAATAGCAGAGAGAGAGAGAGAGAAAAATTCCTAGCAAGCCATTCATAAGAAGTTAGAGCTCTATCAAGATGAAATTGAATCAATTCATTACCCACTCTTCTATCAGACCAAGTGTAATTAATGCCTTGAAGACCAACATCCATAAGATCTTGGGAATTGATGAACTTCATCAGGTCCAAACACCCATCTAACTGCGAAGGCAACCCACCATATTTTTCATCCTCTTTCAAAGGCATGTTGAAGTCTCCCATGATAAGCCAAAAGCTATTGGAAAACAAATCCATGCAACGAGATAGTTTGTTCTAGAATTTGGCTCTAAAACTTTTACTATTGGGGGCATAGATGTTAGTGATAACCCAGGATAAATCATCCCTCAATTTATTGATAACCCGGAATAGTTTTCTTTGATCGTTGCCTTTCTCTGATAGTGATAAATAATATCTCTCTATCTGATAGCGATAAATAATATCTCTTTAATTTGATAGTGATAAATAATATTTCTTTATCTCTAGTTATTTACAGGTTTAGTTTCTCTTGCAACCTTATCTCTATTTCCCTTTGTTTTCTACATCTTGGCTTTGCCTCATTATCCTCGTATTTCTTGTTAGTCTACCTCAGTGTATCACTCATGTGAATCATTCCAAAGCTAGGTTTTTTTATCGCTTCCTTACAAACGTTGCACATAGCTTTTCCCATTTCCTTTTGCTGCTTTCCTTCCTTCATAGCTATGTTTTTCTTGTCCATTCTTTGCCCACCCATAACTTCATAGAGATTCATAGTTTAATTTTTTTTGGGGTCTTGAAACATTCGGTTTTTCCCATCAAGCAGTCAATCCACCCATGTTTATCTATTGATAGCCATCATTCCCCTTCAAAGAATCCAGGTTCTCCAAATTTGAATCTGAGCTTTAGCAATGTGTATAACCAACACCATATTTCTCCTTCAAAGGCCTCAATTCATGCATCTAGGCTTCGCCCCATCATTTATTATGAGAATCACCCTCTCTCCAAGTTTATGCATTTAACGTCTCAACTCTTCCTTTTATGCATTTATCATTTATCATTTTGCATTCATATGATTCATATGATTCTCTCTGCATTCTGTCTTCTGAGCTCAGGCTTCATTGGCCATCTTTCTTTCTATCGCTCCGTCCTGTTTCATCTCTCAATTTTTCTTCTCCATCATTATTCTTTTCCTAACTTTGTTTTGAAACGCTTTTGATTCTCTTCTGTTCTTGCTGCAATCATACGTAACATTTCCATTTTTTCTATGTTATCATATTTTCATAATAACACCGCAATTATATTGTCTAATATAATTGTATGTATATTATAGTTTGAAACTAAAATTTTAAGAAACCTATGAATTGAATATATTCTTTCATTCTTTTTATTAGAGTTTGAAAAATTAGGTAAGACAATTGGTAAAGTTTAATTCATATTAAAATAAAGCTAAAACTTAAAGCTTATTAAAACTTTTAGATAAAACTTTTTCCAAATATCTAGATCTTCTTTTCTTAATTTAAACATTAAAAATTTGTTTGCCTTTTTTAAAAAGTATTTTTTTAAGATTGGGTAAAATTTTCATATATTTGTTTTTTATTCAAATTTTTAAAGTTTTTTTAAAAATTAATTTTCAATTTATATATATTTGAATTTTAACAAATTCATAGTTTTTTATAATTTCATTTTAAACTTATTTTAAGACTTTGAATTTTATATTCTTAATTACTTTAAAATAAAATGTTCTTTTTAAAAAATCTGTTATTCATATTCTGTAAATCTCATTTTCAATCTAGTTCTACTATATTTGTTTAATTGTCACTCATTTAAAAAAAATAAAATGTTTTAATACTCTAGCTTATTTTGGTGCATTCGTAACTTTAATACATTTTTGTTATACCTTTCTCTAATTAAATCGTTGTCTATTTCTCTATATTCTTCACTGTATTAAATCTCGTTGTACATGCATTTAATCTGAATTTTAATTGTATTTGTTTGTTTAAATTTGTTTACTAAGACATCAAACTCAATTTTTTATTATTATTAAGCTCCTCGCTTAATTCTATCATTTAACATTCAGTTAAAAATAAACTTCACCTTATAATTCTATTTAATGTTAATTGTTTATTCTCTGCTTTGCTCAATTCTATTTTTTTTTTTCATTTCAAATTGTTCATTATTCTTTTATTTCACTCATAGATCTTTAGTATTCTATTTACCACATTAGTCTGGTATTTTCAATTATAAATTTATTTACTAACAAGTAATTATGTTCTATTGTCTATTTCAAATCAGTTCTCATGTCCACCTTCAATGGAGTTTGTAACTGATATCCATAACATTAATGTTGCTCTTACATTTATCTCTTCTTTATCTCCAATTATTCAGGATTATGAGATTATCTTACACTATTGCCTTCATGAGTATTATTACTGATTTTATTAATGAGCTTGAATTAATCTATTTGCACATAGTTGCAATTAATGCTTTTAGAGCATCTCTTCATGCACATAGTTGCATTTTAAATGGTTTTATACCATTCGTTAATATTCATTTTATTTCATCTTGTAAGTTGCATTAGGGTACCCAATAATCACAGTTAACTATGATGGACCCATCAATTATAGTTGATTCATAGTTACCTCATTCTTTGAAGGGACCCGTGGAGTATCCCTCCATCCTATAAACAGTGTGCACTTACTTTTTTTTTTATAAAATTTCCCTCCATTATGTTCCTCACCGAGAGGATGATTCTCCACTATGTTCCTCAGTGAGAGGATGATTCTTTATTATGTTCCTCAGTGAGAGGATGATTCTTTATTATGTTCCTCAGTGAAAGAATGGTTCTTTATTTTGTTCCTTGGTGAGAGGATGACTCTTTATTTTGTTCCTCAGTGAGAGGATAAATTTTCATGGGTTTCCCTACAGTTTCACATTTACTTGAAGGCAATATGTTATTACTTCTCATAATCCTGTCTTATGGTTCACAACGGTAAACATGCTTGGAAAAATAGAATCTTGAGTTAATTTGGTGCTTGAGTCACATATTCTACTGATTTATCATTATCCCTCTCATATTTATTTATATACTAACATGATAATGCACTGCATTCTTCATTGCTTAGATCGTGGGTCATGTAGGTGATGGAGTCGAGACCCATTCACTTGTAGTGGGATGACTCATTAGTGGACTGTCTATATCCATGTGATTGACACAATGTTGATGCAGGTTTTCACTAGTTGACCTTGTCTGTGGTCATTTGTGTATTAGTATATTTCTTTCATGAGAGAACTGATTAATTCTTTCGTACCTAACTTTTTCATTTTTAAACTTTGAGCATTTATTCTATCTTGATATCATGTTAGCTCCATTGCATTTTGGTGAGCAATTACATTTATCTTTATCTCTAAGTCATTTTTCACTAGGAGAGTTTCCTTAAAATTATACTTTGATGTTACAAATTTCAAAATATATACTAACTTGAATATGAGATTGAATTCTACTTGTGGATAGTTGCCTTGTTTTCTTGTTCTATGTTTCAGGTGATCCATCAAGGCCCAATAAAGACATCAATTCATTTCCACATGTCCTATGTATCACAAGACTACTTGAAGATGTGCATATACTTCCACTTGAACACATTTTAAGGACTCGTCCACTTCTCTTGGCTCTACCAAAGCTTCTTGTACATCATGTTTCCAGAAGAACACTTGCAAACTTGAAGACAATACAATTTCTTCCTTATATTGAAGATCAAGTTGCAAATTATTGTAAAAATTGGGTTTCATACCCCTTGTTGTAAACACCCCAAGTAAAGATTAAAGGGGGGGTGTTAGAATATCTAATATTTACTTGTATTTTAATTAGGAGATTCCTATGGAATCCCTACATGTATTTTATCCTCTAGTGGGAGGACAACTCATTTTATGTCATTCCTTTAATAAGGAAATTAGTTTATTCCTCCTTAAGAGGATTTTGACACATGTCACACACACTTATGAATGGTGACATTCATAGACTTGGGAGTTACATTCCAACTCCTCTCTCTCATCTCTATTTAAGAGATGCTCCTCTCTCATTTCACGCAATGCAAGGATGAAGAATGATCTAGGATGAAGTTATTGTAATGTGCATCTTTCTTTCTTCCTCTCTCTCTTCTCTCTCTTTAGGCTATGGACTCATTCATAATATCACAAAGGGGTTTTTATTTGCTTTTCTCCTTATAAAATATCTTGTCTCCTTTGCCTTTGGATTTTTTGATGAATGCTCTTGGATTTTGTTTTCTCATGGTAACATTTCTCCCTTACCTAGCTCTCTTGGATTTTTTAAGTTCCTCCTTTTCTCTTCCATTATTATTTCTTACAACTGGTTATGATGATACTATTGAAATTATTTTAGACTATTGTGAGCATGGTTTGTGTGATAAGGAAATATTTCTTCAAGCTAATCCAGAATTTATATTTATCCCTGCTAAGAATTATATGCATGAATCCAAATTAGAAGTTTCATTTTCATGCGATTTGGATGAGTATCTGATTATGTATGATAATTATTGCATATTGTACATGGATGAATGGATGTTGCACTTATATACCACCTGATGATGAAGTGAATGATAGTGCATACTTATTTGTGCGTGATTTTAATAAGGGGTATGATGAAGGAGACATAGATAGTGTCAGACACAGGATTAACTTGCAGTTTGCAAATGCCTGTGTATGTGGTCAACATGTATGTAGGGATATTTTTAGGTTACTAATCACATATGTAGATGAGAATCATATTTTTGATAAAGGAAAATGTTGGTATTTCATTTTTGTGGCTTGGGGCCGCCAATTAAAGAGATGATTTGACTATGTTCCAGCTGTAAGTGGAGACCAATGGATGAGGCATGTGGTATTCTCCCTATAGATATGATATATTTCTATGCTTGCAAGAGGTATACATGTCCAAGAAATAAATGGTGAATTTCTTGAACTACCAGTTCATGGATAGTTCTTGAATCCCTATTTCTCTTGAAGTATCCTTTTCTCTATGAATAATAGAATATGTTTTTTACATGGTTAGAGTAGTTTCCTTTTAGTTGATTTGTTTTTTCAATATAATTTATTTTTGGTCTGCTATGTTATGTAGTCTACTTCATGTGAGATTCTGATATCCTCGCATCATTCCATAGAAATGAACGTCCCCAACTAAAGCCATTGGTAGTACCTAAAAATCCCTTGCATAAAATTTGATTACCTTTGTAGATTTTGGTTGTATCCTATTGTTTGTTATCTCTGTCTTGGTTTAGGGTATAGGGTTGTATTTAGTTGCAATGTTTTGCAAGCTAAACCCTAGGTTTTTTCTAATTCATCATTACTTTTTGGTCCATAAGGAAAAAGGGTTGTTATGTCAGGTCTTCTTTGTTATCCTAATGATTTATCTATTGTTTCGGGTTGAAATTTTATTTTATATTCCTTTAATTTATTTTCCTAAGATAAATGTGCACTGTGGTCGTATGTTGTAAGTCAATAATTCAAGGGTATGGTTTTCTCTCTAGGTGGCTCCTTTTATCTTTTCTAGCAACAGGTTACGTGTAATTTTATTACTAGCATGTGATCTCATGATGATGTCACTTTGTAGACCTTGTTGACTACGAAATAGAAAATGGTTGTCACTTGTCAAATATATGTTGGTTGAAGGAACTATGGAAATGTTTTTATATACTATGTCAACTACCTTTGGGTTATCTATCAAGCTACTAAATGTCCCATCTTTCTGCATGTGCTCAAAATGGATGAAGATCTTTTAAACTAGAAGAAAAGGTGCTGAATGGTTAATGAAAAGAGTTAAATATATTACACGACAACATGGTAAGTTTTGAGCATATCTGACAACTTCTGTGATCCTGTGATCGAAGTTGCAAGATCTTTAGTGACCGTGGCATCGTGAGATGGTGCCATGTGTCCTCGGTTAGCTAGTGTTAGTGGAAGTAGGACGAGGTGATGACTTAGAAGCATTGTATTGGTTGTTTAATGGGCTTGTTCCCCAAGTTCGAAGTCAATGTCAAATTAACTAATAAGAATCATTTGATGGGCCAGCATGGAAAGATTAACACTGAGTATTCAAATGTGTGTCAAAATTGGTCTACCTTATACAGTGAAAGGATATTAGAGTTGACAAAACATGGAAGTTGTAGGATAACCACTAAGGACTAAAGGTAATTCTGCAAGTTGTTGCAGCTTCACAGAATTTAGAGATCAATGCCAAACAAGTTTGCAGGGATGTGAATAGAAATGTGAAAGGGCATCCATGAAAAGTCATTTGATATGACATGCACAAGAGTCTAAAAATTACTTATATCTAGAAAATTGGGAAGGTCTTTATTCTCACAAAGGAATTATTATGAGTTTTTAGATTGCTAAAGGAAATTCTACAAGGTTACTGTCATTTTCCAAAAATTTACTTGGCATTCAATGAATGCTACCATGTGCAATCCAAAGGAACATATGCATGTATTGAATATTATAAGTAACACTTCTCACTGGAGTCAATTATCTAGATGTTAGAAAAATGAATGTTTTAGAGAACATAGAGGATTTATGGATACATTTGCAGGAGGAGTATTGGGATGAGATATAGGATCCGAACACATAAATAGCCAGAGGGATATTCAAATGAAGGCTCTTAGCCTGAGGGATATTCAAAGTTGAAAGGAGTGGTAAACTCTAAATCCACAAGGCTAACACTCTCATACATATTGGTGATGGCATTACAAAGAGAGACAGGTTGAAGAAGAGGACAGGGAGACCTCAGAGTCATTTATGTTCCAGTAGGAACAAGTTTCTAAATTATCGAGAATCTACAGAAGGAGATTGTGGGAATCTTACATCATGGCCCTCTTTGTTTAAATACCAATAAACAATAAATAGTGGCACGAATCATCAGTATGTTAGTTTTTTTGGGAGACACTCTGACTTCCACATGGACTAACAGTTATAATCTTGAACACGGTTAGTAGGTAACAAACTTTGTTAGGAAATAGCAGATAAAGTCAGGTAATATTTTGTTAAGGGAAAAGGGAAAAAAATTATGAGGGAATCCTTTTGTAACAAGAATTATTTGTCAAATGAAAATTTGATATGTTTCATCTCTGGCCCAAAGCTTGTTTGTTCCATGTTTCTATAAAGGGAATTCACGACCATGAGATAAGGGTTCCAAATTCTAGATGCTACCAGTAGCAAGTCGAGGAAAAGGTAAAATGTTGTAAATATGATTACAAAGAAAATAGATGAAGGTTCGGTGTCAATTTTTAGGTAGATTTTGGAATGAATGAGATTGTATCTTGTCTTATGACAGAGATAGAATTAGAGCTTAATTGAAATATAATTCATATCTATTTCTCCAATGTACAATTTTATTATATTTGGAATGAAATGAATCAAAGGTTTTTCTCATTTAGTGCACTATTGTGGTGTATGTAATTTTATTATTCGTGCTTTGATCTAAGGGGTCAATTAAATGCTTGAATAGAATTACATATTGGTAGAACTTGTGCAAGGATTCTGATACGTACTTTGGGTTGATATTTTTTGAGGGTATATATTGTAAGGCATTATTATCCTAGATCTTGTGCTATAGTCAAGGTCTAATATATTTCAATATTATGTCTCATGAGTGTTAATCCCCAATGGAATAAAGCATTGATCATAGCTTATAATTATTTTACTATTTCTATTGTATTCATTTCGCCTGCAACTTACTACAAAATTATTAAATCATGCATAATCTTTACATTTTATGTATTGTTATCTCATTCTCCAATAGGTAGAGAATCAATGGGAATTAGCCATTTCACAAAATTCTCCCTTTTTTGAGCTTGTATATGAGATTTTCATCTTTTTGTTAGTGTTATTTATATGAATGATGTAATAATTATACACTAAGGGATCACCCTCCCGTATTTGAAGAGACCAAAGTGTAGAAGGGTTTGAGTATCCTTGTTAGTTGGTCCAAGTCCTAGAGATTATTAATAATTGGAGTTGGCTTCTCCATAGATAATTGATGGATCAACTTGGTATCTATTTTGTAGTGTAAACCCTTTTCAGGAGCCAACACAATCTAATCATATCTCAAAACCAAGGTAAATAAATCATTGCATATATAACTTCATGATATCAACTTATCAACCCAAAAATACAATTAAACATATGTATACCTACTCATATCCTATCTTAGATGCAACATACAAATGCACAAATGACTACAGTCATGTTAAACTAACTAAATCTTAAATAGTGAAAATATCTAAATCTACAACATTGAAAAGACCTATGGATATAAATATTCCACATTTGAGTCTTCCCAATTCAAGAAAATGGGTAGCTAATCCACAACATGCATAAATCAAAGATACCAAATTAATGAAGAATGCAAACTCATTGTCACATCTCTAACCTACACATAGAATTATCAAAGAAGATGACCAAACATATATATTAAAATATTTTCATTGCACATGCAATGTCAAATCTAAATTTAGATCAAGCCATTGAATCTACCTATATTAATTCATATAAAGGATGTGGAAAATCCTCTATTATATAGTTTTAAGGAACCATACAATGAGTTGTGTAAAATATTTATAATCATCATTCTCCAAAATAAATCTTCCAAAAAAGAGAGAACTACAATTAAAACCATACCCTTGTATTATACTAACACGTACCAAGATATCTAACATAAGATCCCCTTCACCATTTCCAAACTAAAAGGATATCAAAATATAACATTATAATAACGAATAATTGACGCAGGGAGGGAATGGACAACCAGTGCCAAAGGCACTCCTAAATATCCAAACCAACTTGCAGAACAACTCAGAATCAACAACACAGAAAGGGAGAGAAAAAATAATAAAATTCTTATTATTTCATCAAACATTATACATGTCAGGCTATAAGGCCTTCCCGGTTATGACCATATACATTCAGATATTTAAAAAATAATCTTCATACATGCAAGGTCACAGACCTGTGATCTAAATCCTATAATTCTTCACCACCCAACACTGCTCCTCCAAAAATTCCCCCAAATCTAAGAACAAGAAAACTAATATATAAAAGAGCCCACCAAAAAGGTCGGCACCAAAGATCCTAAAGATCCAACATAGGAAACATCAAATACTCAGATTTAGGTCTACACACATCTCAATGAGAGACCTCAACATTAAATTACACTAGAAATTAAATGCACAAGTTGGCCAGAAGATCCAACATCAAGAAACTAACTCGGTGAGAAAGACTACCGAGCATAGAGACCAGTCGGTGAAACTACTGAGTAGTCAAGAACAACCACCAAGACCCATCGATGAAGCCAGCCAAAATAAGTAATCGAGCTCGAGTGGTGAACCACAAACCTTCAACTGACCAACAAGAATGGTTACCAATAACTTTACCGAGCAGTCTCCAACAAGCTACTGAACCAAAACAAACATATTTTTGGTTTATATAGAATTTCCAAGAACCCAAGATGCTCTTGCATCAGACAACTGGGGTTAAAAGAAATGATTCTCTAAATCATGAATTAGGTACAACCTAAATTGAATCCAACTTAGATGGATAAATCCAAGATGATTCCTTAATCTGTATGTTCTTCCACTTTACCAGATAGTCCATGTAATCCTTTCCTCTTGTACTTTTGTCAACTCTCTTTTTCAAAGTCTGCTCAACTTCTTCTATCTGTTTCTTAGGATAATCACTTGATACTATCACTTCTTCATCAGATTCATGATACTCATATAAGTCTGAAATGTTGAATATAGGTGATATATCCATGTCATTAGGTAATTCTACTTCATAAGCAGTTCCACTGTCAAACCTTCTCAATATCTTGCAAGGACCAAATTTCTTCATCTTCAATTTATCATATGTTCCAATAGGAAATCTACCTTTCTTCAAATGAACCATAACTTCATCACCAACTTCAAAAGTCTTATGTTTTCTTGATCTATCTGCACTATCCTTGTATTTTTTATTACTCTTCTCCAACTTATGTTTCACTTCCTCATGCAATGTCTTCATAAACTCGACAATATTTTCTCCTTCATCACTCCTCTTTTCTTCTCCAATAATATCACTTAAGTTTGATATACCTCTTGATTGTGTGCCATGAACAATCTCAAAATGTGTCTATCCAGTACTTCTATTCACCGAACTATTATATACAAACTCTGCTTGTGCTAACATCAAGTCCCAATTACTCAGTGTGTCTGCAACTAAGCATCTCAACAAGTTACCCAAAATTCAGTTTACAACCTCTATTTTTCCATCAGTCTGTGGATGAAATGTATAACTATACTTCAACTGAGTGTCCAACTTATTCCAAAGTATTTTCAAAATAGCTAACAAAATTATTGTCTTGGTTAGAGATGATACTCCTCAGTAATCCATGCAATCTGACAATCTCTTTAAAGAAAAGATCTTCTATATGCACTGCATTTGATGTTTTACTACATGGTATGAAATGTGTCATCTTGGAAAATCTATCCACAACAACAAATATGGAATCATTACCTCTTACTATCCTCGGTAAACCAAGAACAAAATCCATGATGATATCACTCCAAGGTTTCTCATGAATAGAAATCGGTGTATACAAACCAGTATTATGACTAACTCCTTTTGCAACTTGACAAACTCCACAAATTTTCACAAATTTATGAACATATTTATACAACTGAGGCCAAAAATACCTTTCCTTAAGTAAACTCAATGTCTTACCAATTCCAAAATGTCCAGCCAAACCACTATTATGTTTTTCCTTTATCAAATTGACTATCATTGATCCTCTCAGTATACATAACTGAATACCTTTGAACAACATGTCTTCTTTAATTAAATAGTCTTCATACTTACTCGATTGATTGGGAATAGGTGATTTGCACATTCTTCACTGCTCAAAAAAATCAGGGTCATTTTCATACAATTTCTTCATATCATCAAAACCAAGAACCTCAATTCTCATTTCAGTCAACAAGGATCTTCTTCTACTCAGTGCATCGACAACTCAGTAGAAACTCCACTCTTATGCTTTATCACAAATGTGAAATTCTGCAAATACTCTACCCATTTCATGTCTTTGATTCAACTTATTCTGATTACCCAAATATTATAAATCCTTATGATCAGTATACAACACATGTTTATTTGGCATCAAATAATGTCTCCATTTTTCATAGCTTGAACAATAGCATAGAATTCTTGATCATAGACATAATATTTCCTCTTAGCATCATTCAACTTTTCACTAAAGAAAGCAATAAGTTTACCTTCTTGACTCAACACAACTCCTATTGTACTTCCACTTGCATCACATTCAACTTGAAATACTTTATTGAAATCAAGTAAGGCTAACACAGGTAATTTGACAACCTTTTGTTTCAAATTCTTAAAACTCTTATCAGCTCCACGTGTCCATTTGAATTCTCTTTTGTCTCCCCTCATTGTCTCAGTCATAGCATTACAAATAGAACTAAAATCTCTAATAAAATTCTTCTAAAAATTTGTCAATCCATGAAATGATCTTACCTCACTGACATTCTTAGGTGTAGGAAAACTAAGTATAGCTTCAAATTTATCAGGATCCATCTTCAAACCATCAGCTAAAATCACAAAACCTAAATACACAAGCTCTTCTTTCATGAAGGCACACTTTTTCAAAATTATCAACAACTTTTCCTCTTTCAATCTCTGCAACACCATTTGTATATGCATCAAATCCTCTTCTCTAGTCTTACTAAATATCATACTATCATCCAAGTATACAATCACACATTTATTCAAGATTTTTTTCAAAACTTCATTCATTAGCCTCATAAATGTACTCGGTGCATTAGTTAAACCAAAGGGCATAAATAACCACTCATATAAACCTTCTTTTGTCTTGAAAGAATTATTCCACTCATCACCTTATTTGATTCTGATATGATGATATCCACTCTTCAAATCAATTTTTCATAAAATATTTTGCTCCACTCAAACAATCCATTATGTCATCCATTTTCGGTATAGGAAATCTATACTTAACTGTTATCTTGTTGATTTCTCTTGAATCAGTACACATTATCCATTCTCCATTCTTCTTAGGTTCTAACACTATTGGTACTACACATGGACTCAAACTTTCTCTGATCAAACCCTTTTTCAATAACTCATGAACTTGTCAGTTGAGTTCCTCATTCTCGGCCGGTGTCAACCGATGTGGTGCCTTGTTTGGAAAATAGCTTGAGGAATTAGATCCATACAATGACTAATATCTCTCATTGGTAGAAAACCATCAAGTGCATTATCTGAAATGATCTCCTTGTACTCGGTGAGAAATTTCTCAACTTCTTCAAGAATTTTATCTTTGTGTTTTTACTCAGTTTGTTAGGAATCAAAGCATAACAAATATCATTCCTTTTCAAATCATTAACGGTCTACCTTCCATCAAACAAACTTCCACAGATGTACAAATCTCTCCAACAGATTCAAAAACCAAAGGTAACAAGATTTTCTTCTTACCATCAACCCAAATAGTATATTTGTTTACTTTTCCATCAAGTATAGCATGTATATCATATTTCCAAGGTCTACCCAATTAAATATGACAACAATCCATTGGCATAATATCACACAACACCTTATCATAATACTTTCCAATTTTCAGATCCACAAAATATTGTTCACTCACTATTAATGTATGCTCATCCTTGATCCATGAAATTTTATAGGGCTTTGGTTGCTTCATTCTTTCCAACTACAACTTTGTGACCATCTCCTCTGATGCCATATTTTTTGAGCTTCTACAATCAACAATTACCTTCCAAAATTTGTCTACAACTCTGCATCTGGTCTTGAACAAAGTTTTCCTTACAAGATCTTTCTTATTATTCTCACTCCATAATATTCTTCTGACTATTAGGTTTCCTTCCTTCTCAGGTTCATTCGGTGAATCTTCTTGCACCAAAGCATTTCTGCCACTACCGACGTTATTTCTTGCATGTGTACACTCAAAATATCTATGTCCTTCTTCACCACAATTGTAACAAGTTCCTTGGAACAAAGAGGTATGGAGCGGGAGTGGGGAGCGACTGGGTAGTAGGAATACTAGAGTGGGAAATTTGAATCTGTCCACGGAATCAGATTTTGTAGGAGATGCAGGTCATTTTTCCATAGAGGGCTCCACAAAATCTATTGGTAAAGAGGATGACAAACTGCAAGGATTCACGGGAGATGGGGACCCATTTGGGGGCCCCATACTGAGAAAAGGGACAGTCAAATGGGCTTCCCTTTTTGGTGTAAAACCTTCAGGTAAGTCTGTCACCCGCCTATTAGGAATATATCTAACATCTCTGAGGGCATATATGCTATTGCTATTCCTGATCAAGTTATAGATCATAATATTAAAAAAATGGAAAATTCCCTGGTTGGGAGGTTTATTGGGATTAGACCTAATATTGAAGTGATTAGAGTGTTTGTTGATAAAAGGTGGAAACTTAAAGACCAAGTCGAGGTGATAGCCATGAATAAGGGCTTTGTCTCCTTTTTTTTCTCATGTGAAGAAGATAGAACACAAGCCATCTATAGTGGACCATGGAGTATAGGAAAAAATACTATGATATTACATAAATGGTACCCTAATATGGCCCTTCATGAAGACTTTATAGTCCAAGTCCCTATTTGGGCGAAGCTCCCTGGGCTTCCTATGGAGTACTGGAATGAGGATATATTTGCTGGTATACCTAGGTCCTTTGGAGAACTTTTGTCTATTGATCCGATCACGGCTTCAAGAAGAAGACTTACACATGCCATAATCTACATAGGTATTATTCCTGATGTTGATATGCCAGAAGAGATAGAGTTGGAGTCAAGATTAGGGAAATGGACCCAAAAAATTGAATATGAATCAGTCCCTTTTGCTTGTTTTAGATGCAAAAAAATGGGGCATTGGGCAAAGAAATGTCCAATGAACACAGTCAAGAAAAATCAACAGAAAAAGGAATGGAAGCCAACTGGAAAACATAGAGAACCATCAGAAGAAGAAGTTAGTATGGAACTCAAAAACACAGAGAAACAAATAGAAGAGAAAGCTAGGCTATCTAAAGAAAAAGAGAAGTAAGGGAAAGACAAAGGAGAACCACAAACCAACCTAGAGAAAGTTGTGACAGAAAGATCAACTGAAGATGAAACCAAGAAGGATCAGAAGGAGAAAGGAAATGAAATTGAACTAGCTAAGAATGAAATTATAGAATTTGTCAAAGATACTCTAGAGGATGAGAATAATGATATTAGTAATCTTCAAGATGAAAAAGAGAAAACAGCTCATGAGGATAACCAATCTACTACACAAGAAGTAGAGGAACCACCAAAAATTTAGGGAGAATAGGAAAATCTTTATGAAAACAACATCTTTTTAGATACCCAACAAGATATTATCTTGGGTCCTAGAATATTAGAGATGACACAAAACTCATTACAGGAGGAAAATAAATACTCAGAGGAAATAGATAAACCGAAATGGGATGATCAAGAGGAAATAGATAAAATCCTTGAGAAACAAGACAAAACTACTCTGGTGGAAAAATATAAACAAAAGAAGGGCACAACAACAAAAGGTCATAAGAATGAAAAAACTAATAGATGTTGGAGAATGTCAACTATCACCACCAGGAAGACCATCGAGTTCTAGAAAGAGAAATCAAGAGGTGGCTAGAAATATAGCAGATGGAACTCAGAAAACTATTACCCAGCTGGGTTTTACCAAAAATAAATGAAGATTATATCTTGGAACATAAGAGGGTTAAATAACCCTCACAAATAGGATCTTATCAGAAATATGGTTAGAGATAATAGACCGGATATCATTCTCAGGAGACTAAGATGGCTAAGGAAAAAGTTGAAAAACTTAAATACTATAGAAATAACTATTGTAGTGGAGGCAGTTCGGAAGGAGCCTCAGGTGGTATTGCTACTTTTTGGAATGGAGACATCATCGAGGGTGATGTTATCATACAGGAAAGTAATATGGCTTGTATTAGATTTCACCATATCAAGGAAGGAACTTGCTGGATTCTTACTAATATTTACGCCCCTAATACTAAGAGTGGGAGATATTCCTATTGGAGTAAACTGGATCGGGTCAGGAAGTCTTTTGAGAAAGACAGTTGGCTTATTATGGGGGATTTCAATACCCCTCTCAAGGAAGATGAAAAACTTGGTGGAACCCAACCTAATTTGGAAAGCATAATTGACTTGAACTTTATATCTAGACAAGCTCTTACTAATATTGATCTCCAAGGTATCAACTACACCTAGTCTAACCAGAGAGCGGGTGATGATTTGATCCAGGTAAGATTAGACAGAGCCTTAATTTCTAATGAATGGTTTCAGCAGTATAATTTTTCTTTAACTGCCTTTATCAGAGCGGGGTCTGACCACTACCCGTTGTCCTTTATTGCTGATTCTACAGTTAGAAGTAAAAGCTATCCTTTCAAATTTGAAAAAATGTGGACCATTCATCCTAAAATGTATCTCAAAATTAGTGAATGGTGGAAGATTAAGATAGAAGGAATTTCTATGTACAGGATGACCTACAAACTGAAACATGTGAAAGATAGTATTAAGAGGTGGAATAAAGAAACTTTGGCAATATTTTTTCATCTAAGTCAAAAATCATGACTGAGCTTAAAGAAGTCCAGGATTCTGTTCAAAAGGAAGGGTATATAAATGTTCTTAAAGAGAAAGAATCTAAAATCTTGAGTAAATACCATGACATTGTATACAAGGAGGAAATCTTCTGGAAACAGAGATCTAGAAACACTTGGCTTAGAGAGGGGGACAGGAACACCAAGTTCTTTCACATGATGACAACCAAGCATAAGGCTGCTAATAGAATATCTAAACTCAAAGTTGAAGATAGAGAAGTGGAGAAAGAGGAGGATATTTCCAAGGAAGCAAACGTATTCTTTTCTAATCTTCTCTCCTAGGATGACCAGCTTGACCAGAACCTTCAAAGTAATCTTTTGGAAAGTACACCCAAAATTTTGACAGATAACGACAATCACTTTCTCTTAGCTATCCCCTCTAATGATGAGATTAAAGAGGCTATCTTTTCCTTTGAAGAGAATAAATCTCTGGGCCCTAACGAATTTCCTATGTTTTTCTTTCATGATTATTGGGCAATCATCCATAAGGACATTACTGATGCTATAAAAGAATTATTTGGATCTAAAAGAATTCTCAGAGAAATGAATGGTACTTTCATTGCTCTTATCCCAAAAAAGGCTGGGGCAGACACTATGGATCTCTTTCTTCCTATCAGTCTTTGTAATTCCTCCTACAAAATTATATGTTATCACTTCTAGGATTCTAAAACTGCTCCCTAAGATAATTGCTCACCAAGAAACAAGATTTATTTTGGGAAGGCATATTTTAGACTCTATCATTACGGTCCATGAGAATATTCATTCATTGACTATGGCTAGAAAAGAAGGTTTTATTCTAAAGATAGATCTCTCTAAAGCTTATGACAGAGTTGACTGGAATTTTATGCAGAATACTTTGAGGACCTTTGGATTCAACTCTAAGTGTATTAAATTGATAATGTAGTTGGTGTCTTCCCCCACCTTTTCTATTCTTGTGAATGGTTCTCCTTTGTCCTTTTTTAAATTGTCCAGAGGTCTAAGGAAGGGAGATCCTCTATCTCCTATTCTGTTTGTGATTATTGCTGAATGCCTAGGCAGATACATTGAAAGCATTGTTAGAAAAGGTGATCTCAAAGGGCTAAAATCCTCCTCCTCTAATTATGTTTGTTCTCATCAACAATTCATGGATGACTTGATTTTTATGGGGGAAGCTACTATAAATGAAGCCTGAAACCTTAGAAAGATCTTCAAAAATTATGGTAAGGCTACTGGTCAGATCATCAACTGGAATAAAACCTTTATTTATTTTATTAATACTCCTGAGTACAGATAGCACAAGATAAGCAGAATTATAAACTGCCAAATTGGGGAGCTCCTTGCTACCTACTTGGGACTTCCCCCTTGGGATTAACCCCCCGGATTCCTTTTGGAGCTCTTTGGTGGAAAAATTTCATAAGAAACTTGCAGGATGGAAAGGAGCTCTGCTCAGTCAGGCTGGGAAAATTCAGCTTCTTGAATCTTCTCTTCAGAGTATATCGACTTATGCTCTTAGCCTTTATAGGATACCCAACACATTTGCTGAGGCTATTGAAAAAATTCAAAGACACTTTCTTTGGAATGGTGTTGAAAACACTAATAGATTTTCTCTTATTGCATAGGACAAAGTTTGTATGCCTAAATCCAAAGGTGGCTTGGGAATAAGGAAAATTAAAAGAATGAATGAAGATCTCCTAGAAAAACTTGGTTGGAGGGGTTTTACCTTGAAGGGTGAATGGAATTATATTCGACATAGTAAATATAACATGAATTCTAATTCTATAAATTATTTTCTTAATACTGAAGACATCCTTGTGGGTTCTTGTATATGGAAGAATGTGATTAAAGCCAAAAACACCATTAGGAAAGGTGTGAAGTGGAAAGTGGGCAAGGGGAACAGAGTGGATTTTTGGGACGATATATGGATAGGTCTCTTGCTATGAATACTGTTTGGGGTCCCTTTGGTGATATTTGTAAAGATAAAATTGGTACTAAGGTCATGGATTATAGTAGTAATGGGAAATGGAAGGATTTAACTGTTGTGGATGATGCCCTTCTCTCTCTGAATATTACCCTCAATGCCATGATTCTAAACTTGGAAGAAGACTCTTTGATTTGGAAACATACTATGAATGGTAGTATCACTGTGGGGTCGACCTATAATCTCAATTATGAGAATAGTTAAAATCCTTTTTGGGCCAAGGCTTGGATCAAAGGGCTTACTCCTAAAATCAACATCTTTTTCTGGACTATGATTCAAAACAAAATCCTTACTCTTGACAACCTCAAGAGTAGAGGAATGTATATTACTAATATGTGCATTTTGTGCAGGAAAGAGGAAGAGTTGGTCAATCATTTGTTCATTCATTGTAATTATGCTAATGATGTATGGTCCTATTGGCTAAAGGATTTTAATATGGATTGGGTCTCATCTTATGATATCTAGAACATGTTCACCTCATGGGGTATTAGCACTAAGAGTGAATGAATTAGAAAGATATGGAAAATTTCCCTCCCCCACATTACTTGGGCAATTTGGAAGGAAAGAAAGGAAAGAATTTTCAGAGAAAATGAGACTTCCCCTAAAATATTATTCAGAAAAAGTCAGAATATGATTATTGATAACTTCAAAATTATGAAAATTAAAGATGATTCTAAAGGGAAAGAGGATAGTGCAATTTTTAAAAAATGGGGTATTATTTTTGATGAGAAAGCTCAAATTAATAACAGAGATGGAGTGGCCTGAGAAAGTCCTCCGACGGGATGGATTAAGATTAACTTTGATGGGGCGTCGAAAGGTAATCCTGGTATTGCAGGATGTGGAATGATCATCTGTGATGAGAAAGGACATTGTATTTTTGTGAGGGCTATCCCTATAGGTGTTCAAAATAATCATATGGCTGAGGCTCTAGCTGCCCTCAATGGCCTTATTATGGCTAAAGAAAATAATTATAAAAATGTTTGGCTTGAAGGGGATTCCCTGAATATTGTCAAGGCTCTTAACAATATTTCCAAACCTTCATGGATGATTAGTAATATTATTGATTATGCCAAGTCTATAATCAAGACTATGAATAAATGTATTGTGACACGTGTACCATGAAGGCAATATAAGTGTAGATTGGGCAGCCAACTACGCATGTAGAAGTGACCAAATCTATACTTGGAATGATGATGCCAGCATGTCGTACGATATCATATCCCTTATACATAAGGAGATGATCTACGATGGGTAGAGAAATGAAATTCATTTACTTAAATGAATACAGCTAACACGAGTGATGTAAGTCTTAATTATGAGGCATTAATCCTCTACAATGCCACTTGGTGTTGAAATACCTTTTCACATAGATTTTGGGGGCTCTTGAAAATTGCGGAGTACATTATAGAAAAGGAGAATAATGACAAAATCAAGCACAGAGAGAACCCAAGCAACATTGTTAGAAGATATAGAATGGGTGGGGGGAAGAAAAGACATGAACCTGTCAATTGTAGCAAATGGAAGCAGAATGACCAAGTTTGGGAAATTCTTCAGAAGGGGAATTTTGCTGCGTATATGGAGAAGCTTCGTGGGGGAAACCCTGTAATTACTAGTTTTTTCATGCATAATTGGAAGAAAGGAAAGATCCATTTCAATAATCAATGGATAGATATCACTGATGAACTTATTATAGAGGCCATTGGTATTCCTATGAATGGCATGAAGTTCTATCAAGACCGCATTTATTATGATAAAGCATATGAGAGGTTCCCAGAGAATGAGGAGGAGGCTGACAGACTTGCAAAGAAGGTAGGAGGTTTCTTTAGTACTGCTAATATCATCCGCCCATGGAATTTTGTTTTATGTGTAGCTATCTGTTATCTTACCCTTGATGGGAGATTTACTAGAGCCTACAGGCATCATTTTGTTATCCTAAATTATTTTAGGCATAACGAAGAAATGAGTATCCCTTTCTATCTTATGAGTTCTCTGAATGTCACTATGAGGGAGTTTCAGAATGACCCTTTTGGGGATCATGTCTCTCACCAAGGTTTAATGGTTCTCATTTATGATGTCTTAAAAATGAGGAAAATGGATAAATTTGTGGGTAAGGGTAAAATCCTTAACGATGTGGAGACTGAGGATGAAGAGTCGGGAGAAATATTTGATGATGATACTAAGGATGAGAACATTACTAGCACCAGAGGCATGGGAAGTTTGAAGGGTAGTTCCTCAAATATTTCTAAGAAAAAGTTGGAGTATGAGGAGATGAACCCTAATTTGGAGGGTTTCAAAACTAAAGATGAGGAAAACCCCAAAAGCCAGAGAAAAAGGAAAGCTAATCTTAAGAAAAAGCCTTCAGTCATCAAGAAACCAAAGAAGAACAAGGGTATCCTCATATCCTCTGATGAGGAGGACCCTGTTCATGAGAGTCTAGAGAAAAAGGAGAAGGTGGAGAAAGACAGGGATAACACTTAGAGTAAGGTTGAGGAAAAAGAGGTTAGTTTTCAGGAAAAGGCTAATACTGATACTATAGGGAACACAAAGGAAAGCTGCAACATTGGATTAGACAAGAAAGAAAACATCCTCTCTTTTGGGAGGTTTATGGCTACCATAGAACAAGATACTGCAAATATGAAGACTGAAATTAAGGAATAGGGTAAGATTGTGAGTATGATTAAAGTTGCTACCTTTGGGGAAGAGTCTATGGCTACCAGCTTGAAGAATTGGACTGAAGCCATTAACAAAGGTGAAGCCTTTGGGGAGCTGGGCACTAAAGTGTTGACTATGGAGGATAAGATTAAAAAAATGAACAAAGAAGCAGAAGCCAGCAATATTGAGGTGCGCCTGTCCTCACTGGAAGGTAAAATGGAGAAAATGGATTTGATGGTTAAAAAAATCTGTGAGCAAAGCTTTAATATTCTGAAAGTTTCTATTGAGCAATGCAAGAATCTGATGGAGAGACTTGAGGCTAATAGAGGGGAGGAGAGTAAGGATCCCAAAGAGGGGCTGGGCTCTGGTATCTGCACTCATGCAAGTATAAAGAAGAAATAAATGGACCTCAAAGACCTCAGACTCTCAGTCAATAATATGGAGCTTCTCGCAGAGCAGGCAAAAGATCTGATGGAGACTAGCTAGCTCCCTGTGTGCTGTCTTTTGTTTTTGGGCTGTCTTTTCCTCTTGTGCTATGTTTTTCTGCTTTTTGGGTTTGTGGGGCCTAGGGTCCCTATTTCTCTTTTGTCCCATCTTTTGGTAGTTAATTGATCAGCTTTGTCTATCCTTTGATCTTTTGTACAAGGTTTCAGGACCTTTCAAATCCTTCTTTTACTTATTCAAAACAAGTTCCTTGGAACCCTCTTCTACTATAACCACCTTAGGGGTAATTACCTCTTCCTCGAAATGAATTTCCACCTTTCCACTTAGTCTTACCTTTTTCTTGATGCGTGTCTTGATTTTTTTTTGTCCTGATCAGATCTATTGTTTTCACCATAAGATCTACCTCTTCCTCTAAGGAATTTACCACCTCTTCCTCTTTTCCTTTTTTCTTATCTTTTGTTTAATTTATCCTTAGCTTTTAGGGAAAAATGATATGCCTCTTCAATACTCTCCATCTTTACCAAGTTGTTCTCATCTTGTATAGAACTTGTTAATCCATTCAGATATCTTTCTATTCTTTCCACCTCATCTTTAACATGTCCAGATCAAATGTCTAATCTATAAAACTCTTCGGTGTAATCTTTTATCGAGCTATCTTTCTGCTTCAAACTTTGCATTCTCCTAACTAGGTTAATTTGGTAATAACAAGGTAGAAACTTGCCTTTAACCTTATTTATCATCTTATCCCATACCTTGATCTTGTCTATACCCTTCTTCTTTCGATCCAATTTTAGATGTTCCCACCACAAGGATGCATGACCTTTCAACTTTGTACTTGCAATCTTCACCTTTTTCTCCTCTGATACACTCTCATACTCAAAGTATTTTTACATCTTAGTTATCCAGTCTATCAACTCATCTGAATCCAACTTTCCACTATACTCATGAGGATTAAACTAAGGTGTGGAATTCAAGCTTGTCAAAGCTCGTAGGAATCTCTCTTCTTCCTGATCCATCACAGGTGTATGTGCAGCTTCTCCTTGCACTTCTTCAACTTCATCATCACTAACATCTTCAAGATGTATTTCTCTATGCTGGGTTGTCTCAACAACTTCTAACCTTGCAGCAATCTATCTTAGGATATCAGCGAGACCTGGATATGCATTTCCTCTCCCTCAAACCATCTTGAAACCCTCTACAATTGTAGGTTATATTAAAATCTTCTACCCTATAATAAATATCACTAGGGTTCACAAGAAGGAACCTCAGATCTAAAATTCACTCTGATACCACCTGATGTGGAGAGGGAATGGAAAACTAGTGCCAAAGGCACTCCCAGCTATCCAAACCAACTTGTAGAACAACTTGGAAGCAACAACACAGAAAGGGAGAGAAAGAAAGAAGAATATTCTTATTATTTCATCAAACATTATACATGTTAGACTGTAAGGCCTTCCTAGTTATGGCCATATACATTCAGATCTTTACAAAATAATCTTCATACATGCGAGGTCACATACCTGCAATCTAAATCCTCTAACTCTTCTCTACCCAACACTGCTCCTCCAAAACTTCCCCCAAATCTAACAACAAGAAAACTAATGTATACAAGAGCCCACCAAAGAGGTCAGAACCAAAGATATTAAAGATCCAACATAGGAAACAACAAAGACCCAAATTTAGGTCCACATGCATCCCAATGAGAGACCCAAACATTAATTACACTACAAAAATTAAATGCACAAGTCGGCCAGAAGATCCAACATCAAGAAACCAACTTGGTGAGAAAGACTATTGAGCAGAGGGACCAGTTGGTGAAACCATCGAGTAGTTAAGAACAATCACTAAGACCCATCGGTGAAGCCAGCCAAAACAAGTAACCGAGCCCAAGAAGTGAACCACAAACCTTCAACCAAACAACAAGAACGGTTACTAAGCACTTTACCGAGAAGTCTCCAATAAGCTATCGAGCCAAAATAAACATATTTTTGATTGATACAAGATTACCAAGAACCCGAGATGCTCCTACATCAAGAATATATAAAAATAATACAATTAAACCTCTCATATCAAAAGGTAAATCAAAGAAACAAATTTATCACAGTAAAGAAAAATATTCCTAAAGCCTCATACTATTTCCTACATCTCTCCAAATTAGTCTTGAAAACTAGTTTCATAGCTCAAAACAAAAAAAATGAGATTAATGAAAATCCATAAAGCAATGCATCTTACTCTTAACATGTCCTCTAAACAAGACTAACTCATAAGATAAGATAAGATACAAATTAAAGAGTGCATCTAATTCAAGTGGAAAATAACTAGATTAGATCATTCAGATGTTGAGTAGGCCGAGTGGGATAGAATATTGGCTAATGCACAAAAAAACAAGCAATAAAAATCTTATAATAAAGGGAATTATTCTATTCAAGTTCATGTATTAGTCTCACGTCCATAACTAGTTGTAGGCTCCTTGGTCTTTCTACCAAAATCTCATTAAATAATAATCACATCAATATATGCTATATAAATAAAAGACCTCTTAGCCTCACCCAAGTCTCTCTCATATCCATGGACATCCACCAATCAATCCACGCCAAATTCCAATGCAACCTTACAATATCATGAAGCTCCAGACAATTTTTAATACTCAAAACCAAAGAGAACCAACAAGATCATTGTCAAAGTTTCACTTATAAAATTGAGAGTTTATCATGACATTATGATTTATTGTCTCCTCCTAGGAGATCACATGCCCCAATACACACATCCTATTCTCAAGAGAACTTGTATCATGATAATACTCAAATCTACAACCAAGAGTAAATCGAGATATAATACCAAGCACTTCTAAACCAATGATCATTTGTCAAATCTGACAAAATGTAAATCTGACACCTTACCAAAGACTCCAAGAATCCTTCATGGAAAAAAATGATTTAAACATATCTTCAAATACATGCAAGTAACAGTATTATGCCAATATAACTAAAAATGTGAAAGAAATCTCAATGTAGGAACAAGATCTAAGAGCTCCTTTGGGATACTAACCACCACTACAAAATATCATCCATCAGCAAATGATGAATCCATATCACTAAAAAAGATCTCACTAAAATGTTATATCAAGTTATTCGAGCATCATGATGATCATATCCTAAATAAAGATCAAACATGTTTTTCAATAGAATAAAAGATGCCAATAAATTATCATTGTTAATTGAAAACAAAAATCAAAAGAGCTTCTTATGACACAAGATCGACGCTCTTCTAATCAAATATTATCCATGGATCACTACATATTGCAACAACAATCATCTTGGATCCAAAATATTGAAACAAAGAAGATAGAACACATTATATAAACCAATAAAGCTCCCACTAAAATTTATACATGGCTTCATGATCAATACCATTGTCAGGACTTTTCTAAAAGTGGGGAGAGATTCTCATGCACCATAGACTAATACTATAGATTCAAATGGACTACTATATCAAGTACTCCAAAAATTCATTTTCTCACTGCAAGAAACATAACAATGTAATAAAACTGACCAATAATAAGGCATGCCACATAGAATTCACATCAAATAATTTTACAAGATCCAAATTTATGCAACATCTCAAACATGAAACAAATGTATAGTTCTCCAATCTAAAATTACTAAGTAAATATATTCAACCTTGTTAAGGAACATGGATCTATGATAGATAAAATCAATAGTCTTTAATTTTATTATTTCCAAAATTTATCTCAGTCTTAATATTTACTATAATATTGTTGATATTAATAGATATTAATATTGCAGAATTATTATTATCAAATGCTTGTTGTAGTAATATATTTCTACTGTAATTGATAGTATTACTCAGCAAGCACCGACAATATATGTATGTATATATATAGTTGGAAAATGGAAGAACTTCCATTTTAGAATGGTTTAGCCCTCCGAGTAAGTGGTTTGGGTTCATGTCAAGCACCTTGAATGAGTCTTTGACTTGGATCTGGCTTTTCCCCCTGTTCTGCCCCATTTTCCACTTCTCTCTGGCCTATTTCTGGCACCCTGATCTGCAAATCTGAGTTCCTTGACCTCAGGGTCAAGGTCGACCTTCTGGGTCAAGTTTGACCTCAACCCTGACCTAGGTCAAGTTTGACCTCAACCATTACCTAGGTTAGAGTCGACCTCGACCCTGACCCAAGGTCCAAATTTCAAGTTTCCAGGGTTTCCAGATGTCAGGCTTGGGAAAGATTTAATTCCCGCTTATGGGTTAGTTGTTTCAGTCTTCGAGGTAATGAATCTTGAAATTATATTTAATATAGGTCCAATTCTAGGGATATAGGTCTAGTTGGAGTTTAATTCTCCTATTTAGGCCTCTCTAGAAGATTGTGCCCTAGATTGGTATATAAGGAAGCTTTCTCCTCTCATTTTCTCTAAGACATACACATGAAAGAACATGATCACTTATGCACATGAAGTATAATCTATTGAAGAAAGCATTAAATAATTCAAGCACATTAAAGCATTCAATTCATCAAGGAGATCCATTGGTAGCGATTGAAGGAATAAGCTCTATGGAGCCCTCTTGTTGAAGATTTCTCCATCCACATCCATGCAAGCCTCTTCCTATTCCAAGATCCATTTGAGATTGGTGTTGAATATCTAAAAGCAATTTATTTGAGACATCCTACATCCTACATTATACATTCTACATCCATTTGGTGCATACATACTTGTGGATCTAAGGATTCGAATCCTCCACAAGGGTTTCTATACAAGCAAGGTAGATTTGTTTATTTGCTTTGTTTATTTATGCAATTTCAATTATAATTTAAGGTTAATTCCAAAAATGGGGTTTGACCAAGGAAAATCCCTCCCCCTCAACAAAAAACACCATTTTTCTTGCAGGTACAGGTACATGACATCAAATTTAGGAACATATTCAGAAACCCTTTTCGGCCAAATTTTGGGATCCGCAAACATAATTTTTGTCAGAGTAGTGTAGGTCGATGTTAACATTGTGGGGTACAATTGCACCATAGCAAAAAGTTCAAGGTCAACCTGACTCAAAAATGTAAAATATTTCTGGGTTTTGTCTGTCTCGGCATTTCTGTTCCAGATCCGGTTGCAGAATTTCTCGAAACTAAACATAGACATCAGAAAATAGGATTTTCCAGATCTTCTATATTTTGAGGTTAGTAATTGTCTTCAATTAATTTCAATTAAGGTTTTAATCAATTCAAATCTATTATATACTCTTCATCTATTATTCAGGATTGTAAGGCTTTCTTCTTTCTTCTTATTTCCGATTGATTGATGCATTTGTGCATTAACCATTTTTTTATGGTTGATCAAAGTGGATATTTCCTTTGTGAAATTTGGGGTTAGGAAGAGAATATTATCTTCTCCTCAACACCATTTTCATACCTTATAACATATATATACACACACATCTCATTCACTCCACATATTTTATCCTTTACATTTTGGTGAACCCGCGATAGACAACTCTTTCTTTTTGGTGTTAGATTTACATTTCATGTTAGATCTTGCATGCATATTATATTAGCCTTCTTTTATGTTCTTGAATTTACATTTTCTTAGTTTAGTTCATTTACATTGCATTGGTGTATGAGCTTTACTACCTCTAGTCCTACTTATAATATTCTGGTTAGAAGAAGTCACAGACTTATGGGTTCCTTTGATCCCAAGTCTTCCTCTCCTTTCCTTAGGATCCTGGATAATAATTTGATCACTCATGATTCTAATCCTTCTACGGAGCATAACTCTTCTCACTCATCTCCTGATGAGGATGATGCTTTAAGAGTTCCTCCTGAACAAGTCCAAAAACTATCAACTGAACTTGATAAAATGGGAAATTGGCTTATTCAAGAAAACCATAATCAAGATTCTATCCAAGCTATAGAGGCTCTTGAGAAAGTCCTTTGTGATAGTGATCAAGGTGTTAATCTCTTGCGTGGTATTACTCATCTTGTGCATTTAAATGTTAACCTTTAGCTCAAGGGGCTCAATATTTAGGATTTACTCTTGTTACTAGTGTGGAACCTTCTTTGGTTCCTTTACCTAGCAATCCTATTTACACTCCTCCTTTAGTGACTACATCTCTTACATTTTCCAACCCTCTAGCTTCAAATCTTCCACTTCCATCTCTTCATGTAAGTGTTCCACTGGTGTCTTTACCTACCTCACAACATTCATACCATAGTGTTCCTTTTACTTATTCCAATCCTCTTCCAACTATGGTTCCAAATGTTCCACTGGTTGTGTCTTCTATTCCGGCTGCTTCCTACACTTTTCCTAGTGTTCCTAATGTTTCTATGCCTCCTATTTCTTCTAATTATTCCACCGTCATTAGTTTAGCTCAAACTTTATCCTCTTTACAACAACAACTTACATCCTTAACTCAATCCAAGTTTAGTATTCCTACATGTGATATGGGTAGTCCTTTATCCTTAGACATTATTCGTGCTCCTGTCCCTCAGCAAGACGATATGCCTTATCTTGAGAATTACAATGGTAAGGGAGATACTGTCAATTATGTTAAAAAATTTCAAATCCTTTGTAGTGACTATGCTCATGACCATAGGATTTTAGCCAAGTTTTTTGCAAGAACCTTTCATGATAAGGCCTTACAATGGTATTGTTCCTCACCTCCTTATTCTATTGATTCTTTTCCAAAAATTGATAATACCTTTATTCAACAGTTGCAAGATAACATTGGTCTGCAAGTGTCCTTAACTGATTTGATGCATTGTAAACAAAATACTAAAGAAAAATTGACTGAATTTATTGGTAGATTTAAGAATTTGTATGCTCAAATTTCTTATCTTGTTCTTGATATTGATATTCAGCATATGTTTATTTCAAATTTACAAAAGGATATTAGAGATAAGATTCTGCTTACTAAATTTACCTCTTTTCAACAACTTTGTATAGTGCTTCATCATTATCAATTACAAGTGAGTCAATTTGAGAGAAACACTCCAATGGCTCTTGTTCCAGTTGATAATAGTGATGCTACTCCTAATCCAAACAAGTTTTAGAAGCCTAACAACTATGTCACAATCAATAAAAAAAAAAATGTAGTTGCTGATCAAGTTGTTGTTGCATCTTACAATGCCACTTCTGCATCCATTGCTTTTTGTTTAAATCGTACGTTCACTCCTCTTTCTAAATCGTTACATTCTATTATGAGTAAATTGTTGACTGCTAATATGATTACTTTGTTGGAAAGCTACAATGTAAAATAATTGTTATTTTGTCATTGATGTCAAACCTTAACTGGTGAGACTATTGCTATCTGTTTGAGTACTATATCTATTGATTGTTGAAGAAGATTTGAAGGCAAGGATAACAAGAAGATTGAGTGAAATGGTTGAGTTATGAGAAATTACAAGGGTACTTGATCAGTTGTCACATTGGCAAAGTAATGTGTTGTTTATCCATTACACTAAGTCAAGATGTTAGTTTACTGGGAACAGTATATGCCGAGTGAAGTTTGTGTCAACCGAGCACCAGTGTATGCCAAGCATAATTTCTTAGTGTCAACCGAGCGCCAGTAAATTGCCGAGGAAAAAAAGTAATGAACGAGTGGAAGAACACAGTGTTGGCCGAGCAACAGTATTTTGGTAATTGTTGAGATTACAGATCTCTGGTCGACATAATTGAATTTATTGAGATATGTAAAGTTAATTAAGGATAAGCACGATTGGTCCACACTATTTAAATGCACGGGTAACTGTAATTAATGCATGGATCCAAGATTTAATTATTGATTACTTTGGAGAAATAAATTAAATGTAAATGATGAAAAGATCCGTTGGATCTGACCTAACCTAAGATCTACGGTCTTGATTAAGAAGCAAAGATTTATTTTACCTAGATGAAGAGGTATAAGATAACCTCAAGGGGTTATTCAAGATGTATGCATTTGAAAATTGTATGCAAGAGAATTGCATGGTTAATTGACTGATTGGCATGATCTAGAAAAGAAGGCTGAACAAAGAATCAGAGAGTTGCGAAAGTGATTGCTTGATGGATTTCCAAGAAGATCTGAAGATTGACATGAAAATGGAGGCCACTCAGTGAATTAGCATAAGAGCTGAATTGGATATGGATTTGCAAAGTAAGTTGTATGTATCAGATCACACCTGCTTATTACTTTCTAACCATTGTATCAGTCAAAATACTTTAACCAGGTTGACCTAATAGTCATTCTATAAATCCTTTGAGCAAGGTGACATTCAGGTGGAGTGTTCTAAGACCTCTAACAAGGCCACTCCTGATAGGGTGTTTAAATCCTTTAACTAGGTCACATTTAGCAATGTGTTTTGTAACCTTTAACAAGGTTGGCTCCTAGCACAGCTCACTTCAGAAGAGTGAAAACTTGGTAGCATGTTATTGGTGGTTTTTCCCAATTTGGGGTTCCACGTTAAATACTAGTGTCAACTTGTGTGAATGTTTATGTTGTGTTTTATTGTTAAGTTTCTACAAGCTGATTACATTTGAACAGTAAACTGCATATTTATGTTGTTGACTTATGCTATTGCTACCGACCAGATCTGAGTTGTTTAAATTGTTATAAAGTTTCAATTGGTACATCTAGACCCAAGGATAACTGATTCCCCCCCTTAGTTATTCTAAATTCATTCTAAAAATTGGTATTAGAGCTTTGGTCTCTTGAAAATAATTTGAAGGTACTTGTAGCAAAAAGATCAAGATGTATAAAAAGGAGGTACCGAAGTTGAACAAAGATAACTTCCCTGCATGGCAGAGTTTGATGAAATTGCATCTGGATGGTATTGGTGATGCTGCTAAGAGCTATATTGAACATGAATATGTAGTCCCAACAACACCTCTCACCTCTGAACAATTAAGAGAAAAATAGGAACACAATCAAGCAATGTTGGAGATCGCATCATCCTTGAGCTATCCTGAATTTGAAGACATAAAGAACTATACAAATACAAAGAACATGTGGGATACTCTAGCAACCATCTATGGAGGAGATACAAATGTGCTGAGAGCCAAATTTGAAAGTTTAAGAGGTAAGTTTGATGAAATGAAAATGCAAGAAGGAGAAAATATAGTTCAATATTGTGGTAGGATAAAAGAAGTTGTTAATGCTATTAGAGGAGCTAATTGAACCATTGATGATAACACCATTATTAGCAAGGTACTAAGAAATATTCTTCCTATATACGCTATTAGAGTCTCTATAATTCAAGAATTAAGATCTACTAATATAAATTTGACTTTAGAAGGTCTGGTAGGTAGACTTACTGCATTTGAGATGTCAAATTTTGATAACTACACTCCACAAGCTATTGATTCCACATTCATATCCCAATTGGTCCTTAACAAATCAAAGAAATGCAATAAATGTGTAAACAGTGATAGTGACACTATAAATGATGATCTGGATGAACTTGAGGCACTTATGGAAAGAAGACTATCTAGAGGAAAAGGAAAATTCAAAGGTAAACTTCCTATCATTTGTTTTTCATGTAACAAAGTTGGTCATATTGCTGCTCGATGTCCTGATAAGAATGACAAAGATGAAAGAAGGGACAACAAGTAAAAATATAGAAAGGATGACTGAGACTTCATAAAGTATAAGGATTACAAAGACAAAGGTAAGAAATATTGCTATATAGCCGAAGAAGCTTCTGACAGTGGAACTGATAATTCTGATGAAAATGATATAGAAGTTGTGTAAGTTGCTATGAAAGATGATTCTGATGATGATGAGAAAACTGCATTAATTTCTTATATGAGTAAAGGTGACTATTGGATTATTGACAGTGGTTGTTCACATCACATGACTGGTGACAAGGATAAATTTGAAACCTTAGATCAGTGCAATGGCGGTTATGTTAAATCTGGTAATGATGCACCATGTCTTGTTAAAGGGAAAGGATCAATTAACTTGACTGACAAGATTAGATGTGACAATGTATATTGGGTTGATGATCTTAACTATAATTTATTGAGTGTTGCACAGCTGAATACTTCTGGTTAGAGAGTTGAATTCCATCACAAGAAGGCAAAGATCTATGATGCCACCGGAGAACTAGTTGGAAGTGGAGAGCAAACAAAAGGTAACTTGTTCTATCTGGACTTAGTTGATGAGACATGCTTGTTTGCACAATATAATGATGGTTGGTTATGGTATAAAAGGTTATGTCATGTAAACTTTGATAACTTGGTAAGCATAAGAAAATTGAAAAAGGTTAGAGGGCTGCCTAAGTTAAAGAAACCTGAAAATGCAATGTGTAAGCAATGTCAATTGGGAAAAATGACTAAATCTAGTTTCAAAAGAAAGACTCATACTTTTGAGAAAATTCTTGAATTGGTTCATACTGACCTTTGTGGTCCCATTGGTGAGAAAAGTTACTGTGGAGATAGATATTTTATTCTATTTGTTGATGATTACTCTAGAATGATGACAGTTATGTTTCTTAAGGAAAAATCTGATGCATTCCAGTTATTTTAGTGGTACTTGGCAAAAGTTGAAAAGGAGACAGGAAAAAGTCTAAGATGTTTGAGATCTAACCGAGGAGGCGAGTTTATTTCTAATGAGTTTAACATGTTCTACAATGACCGAGGTATAAAAAGATAGTTGTCCATACCTAGGACACCACCATAGAATGGTATTGCTGATAGAAGAAATAGATCTATCATGGACTGTGCCAGAACACTAATGATGGAGAAGAATTTTGCACAAAAATATTGGAGAGAAGTTGCAAGTACATCAGTCTATACCCTGAATAGAGTACAAGTCAAGAAAGGCACTAATGCTACACCTTATGAGCTATGGTATGGATATGCACCTAATGTAAGATATTTCAAAGTTTTTGGAAGCAAATGATTTATATTGAAGGATAACATAAATGGAAAACTTGATTCTAAAGGTGAGGAAGCCATATTTCTTGGATATTCAACTAAAAGTAAAGAAAATAAGTGTTTGAATTCTAACACTAAAAAAATTGTGGAAAGTGCAAATGTTAGAATTGATGAATATGCAAAAAGAAATGAAGCAGAAAGCACACACGAACCCAAAAGTTACAAATCATTTATCTATCTAGATGAGGAAGATTCTAATGTATTACTTGAACCTAAGAATGAGGTTGCCGAGCAACATCTAGCACCTACCGAGTCACAGAATGAGGTTGCCGGACAAAAGGAGGCAATTGCCAAGCTATCTGATGAGGATGATGAGACACAGAGTCAACCTGAATTGAATGGGAATAATGAATCTGAAGCAAAGCAAGAACCTACTCTACCAAAATATGTAAGGAGACACCACAAACCTGATCAAATCATAGGATCAAAGGATTCTGCACTTATGGAAAGAAGTAAGATGAGAGACGGTACATGCTTGTTATGTAATTTTGAGCCTAAAACAGTAAAAGATAACTTAGAAAATGAAGACTAGATACAAGCCATGAATGAAGAGATTGAACATATTGAGAAAAATAAGACTTGGACACTTGTACCTAGGTCGAATGATAAAAATGTAATTGGTACTAAGGTGGGTATTCAGAAATAAGTTGAATGAACATGGAGAAGTAACAAGGAATAAAGCTAGACTGGTATGCAAGGGTTATGCACAAGAGGAAGGAATTGATTATGGAGAAACATTCACCCCAGTTGCAAGA
>MU224540.1:4073605-4088478 GCA_018584345.1 Thuja plicata | reverse complement strand
TATATATATATATATATATAATTCTAACATATATATGTACATGTATTAATTTACTTATTTGATACAATCCGAATTAAGCTATTTCTCAACAAACCCCACATTAGTAACATGTCAAAAAGAGAATTAAATATAACATGTAAATTTACAAGACTTAACCAACAAGATCAATGCTAGATTTGATTTTACATTAAAAAAAACCCCACATAGGAGTAATCATAGATCAATAAGAACCCTTCAAACATCATCATAAATCTATAATTATTTTCAATCAAAAAAACTCTTGAGAGTCTAAAAAAAATATTTCCAAAGATCTAAAATGCACATATTGTGGTTAAGATGTAAATACTACAAATGTTCTTTGTATATATGAATCCAGTTAAGCACTGAAACATTCACATCGTTAAAGACTTCAATTGAAATTATAAAAAAACCCAAATACACAAAGCCACAACTTTTGTAAATAGAAAAAATGCAATACCAAGTTGTCCAAGAGTATTCAGATCATAGAATGACCAACTCCGCAACTCAAAATGAAAAAAGAGAAACTAGGTTTTTCAAAATATTAAACAAAAAAAATCATACCATGTCTACAATCCATAAGAAACCAATGACTATTCATCAAGTGTTTTCATATAATTATAGGCTAAAACTACATACCCAACATATGAAACTTCATATTGTAGTTAAAATACTAGGCATTTCCCTCACACGTGACTAGATGGATAAAAGGACACACCCAACATTAACACCCTTTCATTAAATACTACCACAATAAATATGAACATAACCACCATGCAAATGGAAAGTCGCATATTGCCAAACTAGAGCTCTATATCACCACTATTCAATCACTAAAGACATGAATAGCTCCTTGATAAACCGTGAGCTTCAAATCCCACCATAAATATTGTTGACAAAATCCATCTGAAAGTTAGATTTTATGCCTTTCATTCTCACAAATATACAAAATAATAATAATGTGTAAACCATCCACCATAATCTAGAAGCCTCCAACAACTCTTGCTTACACAAACGAAGCTTTGATACCAAATATTGAGATATAGAATAATATTGTTGGAACAATATAACAATCTCTAATCCAATAATAGATTGATTGGGGTAAAAACATTAGATCATACTTTATGTGTTTGTATACAAATATGAAATTAAGTTCACTTAATACAAAAATAAAATAAAAAATCATAGAGATATGTAACTTATTTTTTATACTTAAATCAACCACTTTGCCATGATTTTAAAAATGATCTTATATTAACTAAAAACTCACCATAAGATAGCAACAAGTGATAACATAAAATGACACAACAAGAACATCTCACAACACATGATTTATATAGAGAAACCCTTGTGGAAAAATTATAACAATAAGAGAGGCCAAGTATGCATTATCTTCAAACATACGAGATTACAATACATTTGCTTTTATCACTCATTTTTAGTCTTTAATATGATAGCACTTTGTTACCTACAAATAATGATATAATAATACTATACAAAGGTGTAAATTCATATGAAATCTAGGGTGATAATACCACTATGGTATCTCAAAAAAAAGGTAAAAACCACCTCCAAAACCATATATCCCCATCAATGGTCCAAATGTAAATATAGTAAAAAAATAATAAATTCACATGGCCTTGACATGGGCTTCCAACCCATAGTCAAGTAGAATTGGTCAAAATCATGCACTCCATTACTTCCAATAGATTTGACAGTTAACATTCACTACTTGGCATCTCACTATGGATGATATCTAAATAACATGCATTGAAATGAACATCCAAGTGGCCCCATCACTAAAATGGACACCCGGGTAGAAAAAAAACTACATTTTTTCTTATCCCTATCACCATTAACTATGACCATCCCATATAAGTGTAATTACAAAGTCACAAATGACTAAAAAATATTTGTGCAACATGTCCTTAAATGTCCAAGTAAACCTTCCAAGGAATGTGAAGATACATGAAACTGCGTTAGGAGTGCAAGATAAATGTCACATTACCCAGACAATCACCTTGTTCCACTTAATCTAAGGATGTTATAAATCTCTAGATTAATAATGTTTGAACACAACTTATTCCTTAATGGGGATGAACGATTCATTTTCTTCTAAAATTCTCGTCGTGCTTGCATTTAACTTGCTGACTAGAGGGTATGTTCTAATTATTTGAAGTAAAATTAGTTTATAGGTCTATGTGTGCACTGGAATTATCGGTGAGGGACTATGAGTTGGAATGTGTGTTGTAAAAGAAAGATAGAGATGGTTTGGAGGTTTATAAGTGTATACACTAAAAATTGGTCCAAATGCATTTACTAATTAAATACTAGCTATTTAATTAATATCCCAAGTTTTCTATTATATAACTAAATTTAAATATTTAATTATCTAATTCATTCAAATTATCCCTAATGTATTAAATTTTACTTTAATACATTTTCCTACATCAACTTACCCTCTTGAATAAATTTATTTATCCAAGTATCCCTTCTTGAATAAATTTTTTTTATCCAAGCATCCCTTTTTGAATAAATTTTATTTTATTCTAAAAATCCTTCATTTTATCATTCTTCTAAAACCCATGATTTAAATTAAATTAATCTAATTTAAATCTTACACCTAAATCTAACCTAGGTTGGACCACCTACTCCCATCCCACTAAACCTACATTGAGAATTAATCTCTGATTAAGTCCTAATGCCCTTGATTCATAATCTCATTAGCTTAATGAGATTCTCACACACATGTGAAAATATCTTCCCTAAAGTGGATTCATCTCACCGATGCAGAGGTCCCAACCTCCTAACTAACTTGAACCAACTCAAGTCCTTACTTGATCAAAACAAGCATTCTACCCCTTTATCTTGGGATATCTCAGGCCAGGTCTCCACACCTTCAAGTGTCTTCTTCCTAACTCACCAACTCTTCATATTGAATCCCCCATAACCCCTTTTAGAGTTTATTTCCATCACACACATCATTTTGTGTTGATGCTCCTCTATTTCCTAAGTTCCTCTAGTCCACCTTCCTTGCTCAAAGGTACTCCAAAAAATTCCTATGTCTCAGGGTCTGTCCAACATGTCAAAATAATCTCCTTGGCACTCCACAACACAACCAAACTGACTCTTTGATTCCAAATTTACTCAACACCTCAAAGGCCTAGAATGCCCTTGTTTCCTAGTAGCCTTTTCTTGACATGTTTTCTAGTTTTGTCACCAAATCTCTCAAAGGACCTAGAAAAGTAATTGCACATTCAAAAAGCAATGGTTGGGACAACACATTTCCCAAAAGTACAGGTGTTGAAACCTAGAACAAATCCTCCAACTTGGAAACCCTCACCTTGGCTTAGAAGGGCTAATTAGGGCACCTAAAGAAGGAAGTACACTTCAAACCTTGGAATTTGAAAATCCAACACTTGTAATACCTTTGGGCACATGAAAGACCATTAATCAAAAGTTATGTGGTCTGCAAGAAATTAACCTATGCTTCTATGCCAGTCACATTCAGATGCCTGGCTAGGGTTTCATGCATATCTTTCCAAAACTAAAACCTCCCACTCTAAAACCAAATTCATTCTAAAGTAAACTCTCCAACCTCATATCTAATCTGGAATTAGAATTTTCCCATGGTTACATCTCGAGATATGGAGAGAGAAAGTTGAAACCCTAGTTTTTTGTAAAATTCCCAACATTTTAGAGACTGTGACAAGATTTATCCCTCAATAATTGATGCAAGGAGGGTAAGGAGAAGGGGCCAAAGGCACTCCCAACTACCAAACCACCTTGCAAAACCAATGCAGAAGCCAAACAACACAATGAGAGAAGAAGCAATAGAGATCATTTATATTAACTTGATCAAAATCATTACATGTCAAGCTGTAAGGCCTTCCCAGTTTCAGCCATATATTCAATGAATTTCAAATTGACCTTCATATAATAGAGATCATAGACCTTTGATCCCAATATCTAAACATTTGTTTTCTTTCTCAAAGAATGATACCTAAACTAAGAACATACAAAAGAATATATACAAGAGTCCACCAAAGAGGTCGGTGCTCAAATCCCAAAGAGAGACCCACATTTAGGTCCACATAGATCCCAATGAGAGACCCCACATTCATTCAACAATGGAAATTAAATGTAGAATTTGGCCAAATCAGGATAAAACATCTTGGGAGGATGATCACTGAAAATCAGTAATCGTCGGTAAGGACATACCCGAGCATGAGACAACCCGTCGGTAAAGAGATCACCAAAATCCATCAGTAATAGCATACCCGAGCATAAAAAAACCCATCGGTTAAGAGATCACCTTAATCCGTCAGTAAAGCATTGTCAATAACCCAAGATTCTCCTGCATCAGACACCTGGGGTTACAAGAAATGATTCCCGGAATCATGTATCAGGTCCAACCTAAAATGAATCCAACTTAGATTGAGAAATCCAAGATGAGTCCTCAATCGGTCTGTTCTTCCACTTTACCAAATATTCCATGTATTCCTTTCCTCTTGTGCTTCTGCCAACTCGTTGTTTCAAAATCTTCTCAACTTCCTTTATCTTCTTCTTAGGATAATCACTTGGTACTAACACTTCTTCATCAGGTTCATGATATTCATACAAATCTAAAATATTGAATATAGGTGATATATCCATGTCATCAGGTAATTCAACTTCATAAGCATTTCCACTGTCAAATCTTCTTAGTATTTTGTAAGGACCAAATTTCTTCATCTTTAGTTTACCATATGTTCCAATAGGAAATCTTCCTTTCTTCAAATGAACCATTACATCATCACCAACTTCAAATGTTTTATGTCTTCTTGATCTATCTGCACTGTCTTTGTATTTCTGATTACTTTTCTCTTGCTTCTGTTTTACATCTTCATGCAATGTCTTCATGAACTCAGCAAATTCTTCTGCTTCATCACTTCTTTTCTCTTCTCCAACAATATCTCTCAATTCTGATATACCTCTCGGTTGTGTTCCATGAACAATCTCAAAAGGTGTTTTTCCAGTACTTCTATTCACTAAACTGTTGTATGCAAACTTTTCTTGTGCCAACATCAAATCCCAATTACTTGGTGTGTCTCCAACTAGGCATCCCAACAAATTACCCAAACTTTAGTTTACAACCTCTGTTTGTCCATCAGTTTGTGGATGAAATGTAGAACTAAACTTCAACTCAATATCCAACTTCTTCCAAAGTGTTCTCAAAAAATAGCTAACAACCTTACTGTCTCATTCATAGATGATACTCCTTAGTAATCCATGAAATCTGACAATCTCTTTAAAGAAAAGATCTGCTATGTGTACTATATCTGATGTTTTATTACATGGTATGAAATGTGTCATTTTAGAAAATATATCCACAACAACGAATATGGAATCATTACCTCTTGTTGTCCTAGGTAACCCAAGATAAAAATCCATGTTGATATCACTCCAAGGTTTCTCAGGAACAATAATTGGTGTATACAAACCAATATTTTGACTTACTCCTTTTGCAACTTGACAAACTCCACAACTTTTAAAAAACATTTGAACATCCTTATACAACTGAGGCCAAAAGTACCTTTTCTTCAGCAAACTCAATGTCTTATCAATACCAAAATGTCCAACCAATCTACTACTATGTTTCTCCTTAATCAAATTAGTTCTCATTGATCCTCTCGGTATACACAACTAAATGCCTTTGAACAACATATCTTCCTGAATGAAATAATCTTCATACTTACTTGATTGATTTAAATTAGGTGCTCTGCACACTCTCCACTGCTCTGAAAAATCAGGATCCCTTTCATACAAATTATTCATGTCATCAAAACTAAGAACTTTAATTCTCATTTCAGTCAATAAAGATCTCTTCTACTCAATGCATCAACAACTCTGTTAAAAACTCCACTCTTTTTCTTAATCACAAATGTAAAACTTTGCAAATACTCTACCCATTTCATATGTCTCTGATTCAACTTATTTTGACTACCCAAATATTGTAAATCCTTATTATCAGTATACAACACAAATTCATTTGGCATCAAATAATGTCTCCATTTCTTCATAGCTTGCACAATAGCATAGAAATCTTGATCATAAACATAATATTTCCTCTTTGCATCATTCAACTTTTCACTAAAGAAAGCCACAGGTTTACCTTCTTGATTCAATACAGCTCCAATTGCATTTCCACTTGCATCACATTCAACTTGAAATACCTTATTGAAATCAGGTAGTTCTAACATAGGTAATTCAACAACCTTCAGCTTTAAAGTCTCAAAACTTTTATCAGCTCCATGTGTCCATTTGAATTCTCTTTTGTCTCCTCTCATTGTCTCAGTCATAGCATTACAAATAGAACTGAAATTTATGATAAACTTCCTGTAAAAACTTGTCAATCCATGAAATGGTCTTACCTCAGTGACATTTTCTTGTGTAGGCCAGCTAAGTATAGCTTCAACCTTCTTCGGGTCCATCTTCAAACCATAAGCTAAAATCACAAAACCCAAATACACAGGCTCTTCTTTCATGAAGGAACACTTTTTCAGATTTATCAACAAATTTTCCTCTGTCAATCTCTGCAACACTTGCCTTATATGCATAAAATGTTCTTCTCTAGTCTTACTGAATATCAGAATATCATCCAAGTATACAATAGCTCACTTATTCAATAATTTCTTCAAAACTTCATTCATTAGTCTCATAAATGTACTCAGTGCATTAATTAAACCAAAATGCATAACCAACCACTCATACAAACCTTCCTTTGTCTTGAAAGCAGTCTTCCATTCATCTCCTTCTCTGATTCTGATATGATGATATCCACTCTTCAAATCAATTTTGATGAAATACTTTGATCCACTCAAACAATCCGTTATGTCATCCATTCTCGGTATAGGAAACTTGTAATTTACTGTAATCTTATTGATTTCTCTGGAATCAATGCACATTCACCATTCTCCATTCTTCTTAGGTGCCAATACAACAGGTAATTCACTTGGACTCAAACTCTCTTAGATCAAAATTTTGTTCAACAATTCATTAACTTGTCGATTAAGCTCTTCATTTTTGGTAGGTGTTAACCGACGGGGTGCTTTGTTTGGTAAACTAGCTCCAGGAATCAGATCCATACAGTGACTGATATCTCTCATTGTTGGAAAACCATTAGGTACATTATCTAAAACTATCTCCTTGTACTCAGTGAGCAACTTTCCAACTTCTGCAGGAATGTCATCTTCTATATTCTTACTTGATTTGTTAGGAATCAATGCATAACAGATATCATTTATTTTCAAATCCTTAACAAACTATCTACCTTCCATCAAACAAACATTCACAGATGTACATATATCCCCAAAAGATTCTTCAATGAAAGGTAACAAAACTTGTTTCTTACCATCAACCCAAATAGAATATTTATTCAATCTTCCATCATTTATAGCATGTCTATCATATTTCCAAGGTCTACCCAACAAAATATGACAAAAATCCATAGGCATAATATCACACAACACCTTATCATAATACTTTTCAATTTTCAGACTCACAAAACATTGTTCACTCACCGTTACTGTATGATTGTCCTTGATCCATGAGATCTTATAGGGTTTGGGATGTTTCATCCTCTCCAACTGCAACTTTGTAACCATTTCCTCAGATGCCATATTCTTCGAGCTTCCACTATCAACAATCACCTTCCAAACTTTGTCTGCAACTCTACATCTAGTCTTGAACAAACTTTTCCTGATCGGATCTTTCTTATCCTTATCACTTCATAGTATCCTTCAGATCATGAAATTTCCTTCCTTCTCAGCTTCATTTGGTGACTCCTCTTGCACCAATACATTTCTGCTACTACTGCCTCTCTTTCTTTCATGTGTACATTCAAAGGATTTATGTTCTTCCTCTCCACAATTGTAACAAATTACTTGGAACCCTTTTCTACTATAAACACCTCTGGAGTAATTTCCTCTTCCCTGGTATGAATTTACTCCTTTCCATTTAGTCTTTCCTTTGTCTTGAGATGTGTCTAAAACTGACTAGTCTAGTTCAAATCTATTGTTTTCACCATGAGATTTACCTCTTCCTCTAGGGAATTTACCTCCTCTGCCTCTTTTTCTTTGTTCATATCTTATGTTCAACTTTTCCTCAACTTTTAGGGAGAATTGGTATGCCTCCTCAATGCTTTCCATCTTGACCAAACTGATTTCATCCTGTATAGAACTTCTCAAGTCATTCAGGTATCTTGCTACTCTTTCCACTTCATCTTCAACATGTCCAGATTGATGTCCAATATGTAGAATTCTTCAATATAGTCTTTCACTGGTTTTTATTTCTTCTTCAAACTTTGCATTCGCTAGATTAGGTTAATCTAGTAATCACAAGGTAGAAACTTGCCTTTTAATTTGTTTACCATCTTGTCCCATACCTTGATTTTGTCTTTACCTTTCTTCTTCCGATCCAATTGTAGATGTTCCCACCATAGGGATGCATGTATTTTTAATTTTGTGCTTGCAATCTTTACCTTCTTATATTCCTCTGCCACATTCTCATATTCAAAATACTTTTCCATCTCAGTTATCCAATCGATCAACTCATCATAATCCAATTTTCCACTATATTCAGGACGATTAAACTGAGGTGTGGATTTCAAACTTGTCAAAGCTCCCAAGAATCATTCTTCTTCCTAATCCATCACAGGTGCAGGTGCAACTTCACCTTGAACCTCTTCAATTTCATCATCACTAACATCCTCAAGATGTCTTCCTCTGTGTTGGGATATCTCAACAACTTCCAATCTAGTAGTCATCTGTCTAATCATATTATCTATGCCTGGATCTGCATTTCCTCTCCCACGAACCATCTTGAATCCCTTTGAAATTGTAGGTTAGATCACAATCTGCTACCCCACAATAATACCAAATAGGGTTAGGGTTTACAAGAAGGAACTTAGATCTCACCAATTCTCTGATACCACCTAACGCAAGGAGGGTAAGGAGAAGGGGCCAAAGGCACTCCCAACTACCAAACCACCTTGCAGAACCAATATGGAAGCCAAACAACATAGTGAGAGAAGAAACAACAGAGATCCTTTATATTAACTTGATAAAAATCATTACATGTTAGGCTATAAGGCATTCCCAGTTTCAGCCATATATTCAATAAATTTCAAATTGACCTTCATATAACAGAGATCACAGACCTTCGATCCCAATATCTAAACATTTGCTTTCTTGCTCTAAGAATGATACCTAAACTAAGAACATACAAAAGTATATATACAAGAGTCCACCAAAGAGGTCGGTGCTCAAATCCTAAAGAGAAACCTAGATTTAGGTCCACACAGATCCCAATGAGAGACCCCAAATTCATTTAACAACATAAATTAAATGTAGAAGTCAGCCATATTAGGATAAAACATCTCGGGAGGATGATCACTGCAAATTAACAATCATCGGTAAGGACATACCCAAGCGTCAGAAAAATCATCAATAAAGAGATCACCAAAATTTGTCAGTAACAACATACCCGAGCATCAGAAAACCTGTAGGTAAAGAGATCACCGAAATCCTTCGGTAAAGCATACCTGAGCAACAAAAGACAAACTACAAAGCAAAAGTAAACATCTTTTTGGTTGAGCAGGATTTCCAATGACCCAAGATGCTCTTACATCAAAAATCCACCTTAGAACCTCTAACTGGACTCGAATAAAAGGTAACACAATTACCCAACTTCCTATCTAGTTCCTTTTTCCATTAGGGTTCGTACAACTCTGTACATAATGAAAAACTAGATATTTTTACGGGAAAATATAGTTTTCTTTATTGAATTTCAATTGTCTACATACAAAATCTCTTCAACAACCTTGACTTTGATTGTTGACACAATTTTATATCTAATCCCTTCAGTTCAATCCAATTTTGGTTGGTTATGAATGTTGGGCAACCATAATTTGAAAAGTTACAATTAGCAACTTTTGTTGTTGACAACATTTGCAATAATTATTGACAACTTTTTCAAATTCACTTCTTAAACATCCTAGGAACCTACCAAGGGTGCATTTGACATTATATGAACATGTCAATATCAAATCAACCCTTCCTAACATAATTCTATCCAAACCATGTCCATCTGACCATAGTTGACCATAGGATTTATATCACATCCTAAGCCACTAGGCCTATCAAAATATTTCATTACAATAATAGAGGCCTTGTGACCTCATTCTCTTCATCAAGGGGTGATCCTGCACCATATTCATAGGGTGGATTGATCTCAATTCCTCTTGAGATAAGTTCTTCCAAGGAAGTGCCATGCTTCCTTATTTCTACTTCATCCACCCACATTGCCTCTTCTTCAGGGTGTCCAACCCACTTGACAAGGTACTGTTTTAATAGATTCTTTCTAGTCTTCTTGATTACCTTTGTGTCAATGATCTTCTCAGGATTTTGGGTCTCATGAGGGGATATACGTGCAAGATCTTCATGCAATTCTTCAACATGGATCTTTGTACCTGCATCAATATGACCTTTATATGGTGTTAGATTAGAAATATTAAAGATAGGAGAAATGCAAAGGTTAGAGGGAAGTGATATCTCATAAGAATTCATGCCATGCTTATTCAAGAATCTTCAAGGACCCACTTTCTTCATGAGTAAATTTGTATGCTTCCCCTTAGGAAACCTCTCCTTCCTCAAATACACCCACACCAAGTCACCAACCTGAAATTGTACATCCCTCCTCTTATCTGCACTTTCCTTGTACTTTTCTATTTTTTTTTGAAGTGCCAACTTGACTTGATCATGTACCTCTTTCATGTTGTCTGTGAATTGTTCAACATGAGCACTCACTTTCCCATCTTGGGGAAGATATCTCAACTCTAATATTCCCCTTGGATTCTACCCATATAAAATTTGAAAAGGGATTTTCCTTGTACTTATGTTCATAGAATCATTAAAGGAAAATTCAGCTTGTGGAAGTATATTATCCCACTTCTCCCCATATTTATTTGTCAAGCATCTCAATAGGTTTCCCAAGGACCTATTGACAACTTCAATTTTACCATCCATTTGGGGATGATAGGTTGAACTAAAGTTCAAGTTTGTTCCTAACCTCTTCCATAAGGTCCTCCAAAAATGGCCAACAAACTTTACATCTCTATCTGACACAATGGTTTGTGGAAGTCCATGTATCCCTACTATCTCTTTGAAAAACAAAATTGCTACATAGGTTGCATCACTTGTGCTTTTACATGGAACGAAATGTGCCATCTTAATGAACCTATCAACTACTACAAATATTCTATCAAATCCTTTTTGTGTTCTAGGCAAACCCATTACAAAATACATATTACAACTTGTAATCACATAAAAATGGTCATCTAAACCCTAGACCCCCAATCACAATAATTAATCAAGAAACACTAATATTGATTATAATTCTAAGTCCTAAATCAAACAGGGAATTCCTCAATCTATCAAATTCAAGCTAATATGACATGAACCCTAGGTCATAATCAATCATTGTACTTGATTAATTAATTAATTCCTAAAATCATAATACATTGGAAAATAAACCTTATGTTAATTATTTAATTGATATTCTGATATATTAATTAAATAAAATTACAAATTTGTCAATTAATTAAAAAAGGGAATTAAATTAATTAATAAAAATAAATATGCATTCAAAATCATTTAAATTATTAAAAATGCACATGACATCATCAAATCCAATTAATTGATTATCAAATTGGAAACAATCCAGTTCTACACAGTTAACTGATTATTAAATTGGAAACAAATCTGTTTTATTCAGCTAACTTAATCTTATCTATTTATCATTTTGGAAACAAAGTTGTTAACTGAAAATCAATTTGGAAGTTTCCAAAAAGACTGATCAGTCAGTTCAGTCAACTGAATCTTTCGACGAATCAAATTGCTTTCACATGGATTGTGCTTCCTCAAATCGAATCTAGGCCACTTATTTCCTCTAATCTCGACCGTCGATTTTGGAGAGATTTTGTTTAAAAGAGATCTTTTCCTTCACAAAGGATCCTAACTTTTTTTATCGTTATTATGCAATTTTTATTCTAGCTTTCTTGCATTCTTAGCTTTCAACTTGTTTAGCTTTATTAATTGTTAGTTTACTTTTGTTAAAGCATGCAAACTCATAATTTAGAGCACATTTAATTTTGGGTTTTAAAATCTATCAAAAACACTTCATTTGGTGCTTTAAAAGGAATCTCTAATTAGTTTTGGATTAACCACAAACTGCATTCTACATAATCATTTAGATCATTTAGCTTTAGATTTTAAATCCTTCGTTTAGAACAGGTGTAGTCACTATTTCTTGCGATGACCTGAGAGCAAGAATCAAACTCCTGCCTATTAGAAGGAAATGAACCGGTGTCGGTTAGCTTAGGATGTTTTTAATATTCAGATTTTGTTATTTTCTAACCTGCTAACCACTTAATCGATCATTGAAGTGTGTGTGTTTTGTAGCTTGTAGGTAGAAACTAAAATTCATGCATACATATCTGGCACCCACCATGGGGCGTACTCACATTCACTTTGAGCCAAATCTAACTCCACCATCCCATCCAAATAGTCATTTCAGTTTGAAATGACTATAAACTTGCCTATATTTCCAAAAAATTGAATCAGTGGCAAAAAACAATTGCACACACAGGTCGTACAACCCTTTGCACACAAATCAAGGCTGACTACCTCTACACTCAGATAGAGGCCTACAAGCATATCAACACAAAAATTTTCAAAAAAATTTGGTCTGAGCTAAAACCCCAACCCCCTCCACTATCATCATGTTGTGCATAGAAATCTGCGCCAACCCGAAGCGCAGCACACCCAACCACCAAGTCCATTCTGACAAAATCCTTTTCTTTGCTAAATCACTGTTGAATATTCTGTAAAAATAGGTTTAAAGTCTCCCACAATGTGCATGTAGGATTAAAACCCCACACTGTGTGTCCTCCCACCGCGCAGCCTCCTCACCACCCCACCTCTGTTCTCTGAGCCCCGCACGACCACACCTTGTGCAGCCCTAACCTCCATAGTATTCCTCCCACCACCTCCCACCACTTCACACCTCGCCCCACCCTCCCACCCAACCTCCCTTCTACCGTGCTCATCCCNCTCCCACCCACCACCCACCACCCAACATCCCTCCTCCACCTCCTCTCTTGCTCTCCTCCGCCTATGCCTGCCTCCCTCTACAGCACCACCTCCACCTCTGCCTTTGCCACAATAGCCCATGCTCAGCCCCTCCTCCCTCTGCTCCACCACCACCTCCACCACCTCAAGCCCTTCAAACACGCTAGTGAAAAATTTCCATGTGGTACAAGGCCACATTATATGCCACATCAGCCTGCCACATCATCAGACACGTAGGCATCTAGTCATTTGTTTTCCACACAGAATATTTTGGTATGTTAAATTTGTCAAGCATTTAACCATCAAAATCTAGGATTTTTGGGCTTTCTGTGATGACCTCTAGACCGTCAAATTTAACTTCATGTATTGATGATGTCAGTAGGGTTGAAAATTCTTAGCCTTTGTTGGTGCAATTTATTGTCCAAAATGTGCCTTGTAACTTTCATAGGGTCTCCTATCATTAGTAGTGTCAAGGGATTTGAAATTGGTATTCAAATTGTTTTTATGCCTCTGTAGAGTATGCTGAAACCCTTAACCTAGTTGAAATTTTGTGGAAAATGACTAAAAAACCCTAAATGCCTCGGCCGATTCTATTTCCATGTTACTTTTTTGGTCACTTAAGTTGTATTAAGTCATGTGTCTGTGTTAATTGGGTTGCTTTTTACAAAAGTCCGTGATTCCTAACCGTTTTAATATTTCCTAAGTCTTTATGTGAAAAGTCCCTTTTACATCATCCCCTTATGTATCAAGAAACTCAGAAAAGATCAGATGATGTGCTTATTCACTTACTTCCAAGATGCTCGACATCTAATGTATAAGCGAATAAGCGGAGGTGACGCGTGTCCTTGGTGGGGCAGAGCATGTTAAGAAAGTCCTCTATTAAAAGGCGAGCAACTTAGAAAAGATCGGATGGCGTGCTTATTCTCTTACTTCCAAGATGCTCAACATCTAATGTATAAGTGAATAAGTGGAGGCGACGCGTGTCCTTGGTGGGGCCAAGCATGTTAAGAAAATCCTTTGCTAAAAGGCGAGCAACTCAGAAAAGATCAGACGGTGCGCTTATTCACTTACTTCCAAGATGCTCGACATCTAATGTATAAGCGAATAAGCAGAGGTGACGCGTGTCCCTTGTGGGGCCGAGAATATTGTAAAGGCATTTTGATAAATGGTGCACAAGTTTGGAAAGATCTGACGGCTCGCTTATTTGCTTATATCCAAGATGCTCGACATCTAATGTATAAGCGAATAAGCGGTGATGACATCTGGCAGTTGGTGGGCCCAGACACTCAAAGCTGGAGAAGGTTTAAAGTTCAGTTTAGTTGCTTCATATCTAACGGCTTGCTTATCCACTTATCTCCAATATGCTTGACATCTAACATATAATAAAATAAGTGGAAGCGACATGTGTCCTTAGTTGATAATGATTTCTGAGAAAATAAGATAGCCGTCAGATGCGAAAAGTGATGTCCAAAATTGACGGCTCAAATTCAAAATTGATAGAACAAGTTGCAGAGAGCCGTTAAGCCACAAAATTGAAGCTATGGATTAATTGCAGAATGTGCGACACCTCTAGTCAAATTCAATTCGAAGGACTGATTTGATTGAGGCCATGAAATTGATTAAGCCAACTGCAACCTCAATAATTCACCAAATTTATTTGAGTAGAGACGGAATTGCGAAGAAAAC
>MU224540.1:4055343-4066875 GCA_018584345.1 Thuja plicata | reverse complement strand
AAAAGCTTTTGGTGATAAGATGACTGAATTTGAAATTGAAGATGAGGATGTCATCATGAAACTCTTTGTTCAATCTTTAATTGAAGATGCTAGGGATTGGTTTAGAAACTTACCTAATGACAGTATTGCCTCTTGGGACAAATTTGTAAAATCCTTTAGGGAATAGTATAGAGAGCATGTTAATTGTGGGTATATGTTAAATGAGTTTAATAACATCAAGAAGTTTCCAAATGAAAATATGGCTGATTTTAATAGTAGATTCAAAAAGGCCATGAACAAATTGTTCCAAGTTTTGAGGTTAGATGAGGAAGTATGCCTTACCACTTACATAAATGCTGTTGATGGAAAAATGTCTTATCTTCTTAAAGATAAAAACCCAACTACTTTAAGGGATGCTTACAAGATGGAAATTGACATTGAAAGTAATAGGAGAGCATTAGGAAAATTGGGGAAGAGAGAAGACAATAAAATTTGGAAAGAAAAGGGATTAGCCAGTAAAAATGTCAAAGAAGGTGATACGGTGGATAAATTGGTGAGTGTAGTAAAAGACCTTGCTGCCAAGATGGACAAGAATGATAGAGGAGGGTATCGAGATAATAAGTATACTAACCAAAGATTTGATAGACAACCCAACTTGAGAGATTACCCATACAAGACCAATTGGAATAATGGTAAACCTATCCTTGAGGGACAAGACAACCCAAAAGCAAAAGAAACTCCAGATCCCGTGAAAAGAAACAATGCCAACTATGTTGAGAATACTCCCTAGTGTGATGCTTGTAATATGCCTCACTCTCCCTATCAATGTGTAGTAGCTCAGGCTTTGTTTGACCAAACAGAAGAACGAGAGCAGGAAGGCCCTGCTATCAATATGTTCAAAATAAAGAAACCTTATCCATGGCTCCCTGATATTGCCTCATCTTCTGATGATTCATATTCAGAGGATAATCATAGTTTCACAAACCAGTTACAAAATTCAACATATCAAAATGATCAGGATGAATATGTTTCACAAGCAACTATAAACACTGTGGATGATGATAGTTCACAATCTCATTTTAGGACTCCTACTGATGAAGAGAAAAGGTCTTTACTGTTGCAGCAATTAATCAAGCTAGAAATGCCTGTAACTTAAGAAATAGGATAGTACAACCTGCTCAAGGCAAGTCTACTCCTATTTATGTTAAGAAAGACTCACCTCAAGCAAGTGGGGGTTTCCATCCTAAGATAGACGGCCAAGATGAATGTTGCAAGCAGGCAGGATTTTCTCAGGATCATATCAAGGAGGGGATGTCATAGGATGAATTGGTGCTTAATGAGAAACTCAAGAAAATGAAGAAAATAAATGATATGCCTCCTGAACTTCCTCATTTTGACATGAAACGTGCTTTGATCCAAATGAAAGTCTCAGTCCCACTTATGGAAATGTTGAAAATAAAAGAGCACAAGGAAGTTTCTCTAGCATTATTAACAGGAATAGATGATGTATCTGTCCCTAATCATGAGGAGATACCTTTGAGAATAAATAGTGCTAAAGAAGATTGTCCATTAGTGAAAGGAAAAAGAAAAAGCAAGGAATTCTCTGACATTTGTATTGGAAATATAATAACCCAAGAACAATTGTCTTTTGATCCATTCTATGTCACCTTAATGGTAAATAATTTTTTGGTGAGAAATTGCATGATTGATTCTGGAGCGGTGGCAAATCTAATGTCCTATCATGTGATGAAAGAATTAGGCCTCCGAGTTACTACACCTGCTGGAAGTTGCTATGCCATGGATAACAGGGAAGTTCCTGTGATAGGGACATTGAAGGATATTGAAGTAAAAATTTCTGCTTTCCCTGAAGCAACTTATAGGATGGACATAGTGGTAGTGGATACTAAACCATATTATAGTATGCTTCTATCAAGGCAATGGGAAGCAGCCGTAGGAGGAAAGATGTAGTTGGATTTATCCTATGCAACTATCCCTGTGAATGGGAATGAGGTCAAGTTGTACAGAGAACCCCGGTCATATGTTATGGTTGAAGTGGTCTTACCTGATCAATTAAATTGTTGTGTGAATGTTGATATGGAAAATTTTATGGTTGAAGAATTTAAGCCACAGTTAAGGAATACTGACCCAATTGTGGGTGAATTGTTGTTGCAACAAAATGGACTCTGGCAAATGTACTTTTATGGAGGATGTTCAAAAGAAGGATCTTGAGTAGGAGTCTTGCTGATATCTCCATCAAGTATCACTTTCAAGTATTCATTCATGTTGACTTTTCAATGTACAAACAATACTGCTGAATATGAGGCTTTAATCTTGGGAATGGATATTGCCATCAAACATGGTATTAAATGTTTAAAAGTCCATGGATATTCCTAGTTAATTATATCTTAGATTAGGGGACACTATGCTGCTAAAGATGACAGATTAAAATTGTATAAGTATGCTGTCTGGGATAGGATATAATTCTTTGATGCTTTCAATATTTTATGGGTCGAAAGATCAAATAATATAATGGAAAATTTCTTGGCAAGTGTTGCCTTAAAAAATAATGATGCTACTCTCACTGGCATATCTGTAGTTGAAACAAAAAGTAGGCCAGCAGTTCCTGACAATGTCCACAATTGGCAAGTTTTTGAGGATGATGATGATATCCTCAAGTTTATCCAATGTATGGGCCAGTATGATGGTCAAGAGATTGACTGTGAATCTCTAGTGTCAACTGTGGACAATAAGGAATATATTTTTGATCAAGAAGTCATCCAATTGAATACTAATCACATTCCCAAGGGGTTAGTCAAATTGGAAGGCATGTTCAGCATAAATGACAACTATATGACTCATAAGTCCAATGCCAAAATGGAAGACTTAGAGGAAGTAAGTTTGGGATCTGAAACATTTCCCCAATTAGTGTACATTGGAAAGAAATTGGACAACAATGTGAGACAGAATTTAATAAAGTTGCTGAAAAGGTACAAACATGTTTTTGCCTGGTCCTATGATGATTTGAAAGCCTACAGAGAAGATCTATTCCAACATGATGTCCCTTTGAAAGAAGGCACTAAACCATTCAGACAAAAACATAGACCAATCAATCCATTACTAGCTACCAAGATGCAGACAGAACTGATGAAGTTAAGGGATGCAGGAATAATCAAGCCTATTAGACATTCATCTTGGGTTTCTAACTTAGTCCCTGTTAGAAACAAAAATGGGGAAATAAGATTGTGTGTTGATTTTAGAAACCTAAATGTGGCCTCCTTGAAAGATAATTATGGATTACCAAATATGGAGGCTATGTTGCATAAAGTGACTAAATGTGACTTTCTATCTATGATGGATGGAATCTCAGGGTACAATTAGGTGTTGGTTAAAGAATTTGAGCAATTCAAAACAACATTCACTACCCCTTGGGGCACCTATGTATATGCTCGTATGCCATTTGGTTTAAAAAATGTTGGAGCCACTTTTCAAAGAGCTATGGATGTAGCCTTCAAAGACCTCATAGATGTTCTGATGGTGGTTTACCAAGATGATTTAATAAATTTCTCAAAAAGAGCTGAGGATCATTGCAATCATTTGGAAAAGGTCATGATAAAAGCACTAGAATATGGGGTGTCTCTGAACCCAAAAAAGTGTCACTTTGTTGTTACTGAAGGGAATCTTTTGGGGCACATAGTGTCAAAGGAAGGGGTGAGGATAGAACCTGAAAGGGTTGAAGCCATCCAAAAGGTACTTTCTCCCAAGAACTTGAAAGGTACATAATCATTTCTAGGACAGATCAACTTTGTTAGGAGATTTATTGTCAATTTTGCAGAACTGGTTAAGCCTATTGTCAAACTGCTAAAGAAAAATGTGAAGTTTGAATGGGGCCAAGAGGCTCAGTTAGCCTTTGAAAGAATAAAACAGACCATTAAAGAAGCACTAGTCCTCATATCCCCTGATTACACTAAACCCTTTTCTTTGTTTAATTTTGCCTCATTTCATACTATTGCAGCAGTCTTATTGCAAAAGGATAGTGAAGGATTTGAGCACCCCATTGCATTTTTTAGTAAGTCATTGCAATCAGCTGAATTAAACTATCAGATGATGGAAAAACAAGCTTATGCTCTRGTAAAGGTAGTCAAAGCTTTTAGGCCTTATTTGGTGTGTGCAAAAGTAAAAGCCTATGTCCCTCATGCTGCAGTCAAAGACATCTTTATTCAAAATGAAGTAACAGGAAAAAGATGTAAATGGATAAACAAAGTTCAAGAGTTCGATATAGAAATCTATATCACTAAGTTAGTGAGGGGATTAGGGTTGGCTAAGTTGATGACAGAAGAAAATTTGGATTTGGCCCAAATAAACAGTGTTGGTGCAAAAGATAACTGTTTGGCAAGTATTCAAATGCAACCCTGGTATTCCAATATTGTTTATTTCCTCAAAAATGCTAAATATCTAGACAACTTAAATGATAACCAAAGGAGTTTGAAATTGCAATCACAAAAGTATATTCTATTGCAGGGTGATTTATTCTAGAAAAAATAGAGATAGGATCTTATTGTTGTGCCTTGACAAAGGTCAATCAGAAAAGATACTAAAATAAATGCACTCTGGAATATGTGGAGGGCATTATTCTGCTAGAACAACAGTCCACAAAATTTTGAGGGCTGGATATTATTGGCCTTGTGTTTTCCTAGATGCTCACACTTTTGTCAGGAAATGTGAGCCATGCCAGAGATTTTCAAGCAAGATGAAGTATTCAGGGGCATTGTTATTAAACTCAGTAGTGGCAGAGGCTCCCTTTTCTATGTGGGGAATGGATTTTATAGGAGAATTTAATGAAAAATCAAGTGGAGGCCATGGCTGGAATTTGCTAGAAACTAATTATTTCACAAAATGGGTAGAAGCAATCCCAACCAAAAAGGCAACAAGTATTGTGGTGACTGATTTTTTGATGGATAATATAATTACTAGATTTGGTGTTCCCCTTAAACTAATCATGGACAATGCCATGTGCTTTAGGTCTGAAGAATTCACTGAATTTTTCTCTGATACGGGAATTGTTATGTCTTATTCATCCCCATACCACCCTCAAGCTAATTGTCAAGCGGAATCTAGCAATAAAAGCATTTTACAAATTTTGAAAAATACCTTGGAGGGAAATAAGAGAGCTTGGCATGTTAAATTGAAAATTTCCCTATGGGCTGATAGGATTACTGTTAAGAAAGCCACTGGAAAATCTCCTTTTGAATTGGTTTATGGTATTCAGTCAAGAATGCCTGCCAATAATTTGGTCCCAATTTATAAGTTTATCCAAGATGAAGGAATGGAAATATCTGAACCCATGGAAGAAAGGATGATTCAGTTGGTAGAATTGGATGAAATAAGGAGAGAAAGCCGGAAAGAAAATATCAAATTGCAACAAAAATTGAAATACCTTTTTGATAGAAGAGCAGATGTGAGAAAGTTTCAACCTGGTGATTTTGTGTTACAGTGGAATATTAGGGCTGAGGAGAAGGGAAAGAATAAGAAATTTGAATCATTGTGGATTGGGCCTTATGTTATATCTAGGATTTTTGGGAAAGATTCTTACTTCCTCAAGAGTCTAGATGATGAAGAACAGGAATTGCCAGTGCACGGACAATTCTTGAAAAATTTCTTTAATTAACTTCTACTTTCCATGCACAGTAGTCTATAATATATGTATAGGTGTGTTTCCCTTCTGTTGTGTGTTTTTTTCCAGTTTTAGGTTGGTCTTTTTTGTGGTCTGCTTCCCCAGAGATCTTTGGTTCTTGTTATAACCTGGCGTTTAAACATCCTCAGAGAGAGCCACTGTCGGTGCTATTTCTTGTCCAAAATGTGCCTTGTAACTTTCATAGGGTCTCCTGTCATTAGTAGTGTCAAGGGCTTTGAAATTGGTATTCAAATTGTTTTTATGCCTCTGCAGAGTATGCTCAAACCCTTAACCTAGTTGAAATTTTGTGAAAAATGACTAAAAAACCCTAAATGCCTCAGTTGGTTCTATTTCCATGTTAATTTTTTGGTCACTTAAGTTGTATTAAGTTATGTGTTCGTGTTAATTTGGTTGTTTTTTACAAAATTCCATGATTCCTAACTGTTTTAATATTTCCTAAGTCTCGTTGTGAAAAGTCCCTTTTACATCATCCCCTTATGTATCAAGCAACTCAGAAAAGATCGGACGGCGTGCTTATTCGCTTACTTCCAAGATGCTCGACATCTAATGTATAAGCGAATAAGCGGAGGTGACGTGTGTCCTTGGTGGGGCCAAGAATGTTAAGAAATTCCTCTATTAAAAGGTGAGCAACTCAGAAAAGATCGGATGGTGTGCTTATTCGCTTACTTCCAAGATGCTTGACATCTAATGTATAAGCGAATAAGTGGAGGCGACGCGTGTCCTTGGTGGGGCCGAGCATGTTAAGAAAGTCCTTTATTAAAAGGGGAGCAACTCAGAAAAGATCAGATGGTGCACTTATTTGCTTACTTCCAAGATGCTCAACATCTAATGCATAAGCAAATAAGCGAAGGCGACGCGTGTCCTTGGTGGGGCCGAGAATATTGTAAAGGCATTCTGATAAATTATGCACAAGTTTGGAAAGATCTGACAGCTTGATTATTCACTTATATCCAAGATGCTCGACATCTAACGTATAATCAAATAAGCGGTGATGACATCTGGCAGTTGGTGGGCCTAGGCACTCAAAGCTGGCGAAGGTTTAAAGTTCAGTTTAGTTGCTTCATATCTAACAGCTCACTTATCCGCTTATCTCCAAGATGCTCGACATCTAATGTATAAGAAAATAAGTGGAAGTGACACGTGTCCTTAGTCAAGAGTGATTTCTAAGAAAATAAGATAGCTGTTAGAAGCAAAAAGTGATGTCCAAAATCGATGGCTCAAATTCAGAATTGACAGAACAAGTTGCAGAGAGCCGTTAAACCACGAAATTGAAGCTGTGGATTAATTGCAGAATGTGTGACACCTCTAGTCAAATTCAATTTGAAGGATTGATTTGATTGAGGCCATGAAATTGATTAAGCCAACTACAACCTTAATAATTCACCTAAGTTATTTGAGCAGAGATGGAATTGCGAAGAAAACCAGCTCCACGTGACTTCTGTGCAGAACGGGTAAGCTTATTGATCACTTGCATTCAAAATTGAGGCAGAATTTGTAGTTTAGAGAAGGTTTTAGAGCTCTTGTTTCAGAATTTGGTTCTAGTTTTGATAGAAGACCCTTAGAATGGCCCCCAGAGTTGAAATTTCAGGATAGGTCGATTACCAAAAACAAAACATTAGGGAAGATTTGTTGTAGCAGTTACCATTGTCCTCAGGGGATGCCACACAAGCCTAAAAGGTAGTTCCACAACATCCCCACTTCAAAATTGGGGAAGGGTTATATGATTCAGCTAGGTGGCCAAAAGATGCTACTACTAGTTTTGATGGCCTTACTCTATTTAGAACGGCCTATAGTCAAAGAAACGCCTCTACCCCAGACTATAATATTTGGGAATTAGATGTGGGAAAACTGATAACCCCCAGTGTGTTCATGGATACTGATTTACTCATGTTGATCGTGAACACTTATGAAAAGGTGACTAGGGTTGTTAGGGACACCCGGGGAGATATAATATTGACTATATCAGCAGATGAAATCAGAAGGATTTTCAAGCTGACTGACACTTCCCAGAATATGGATGATATTGATTTGGAATATTTCAAAGAAATATACAATAACCAAAGAGACTATTACAGGGGTGAAGTAGTGAAGGGGTATGCCAAAAAAATAGGAGACTTGGTAGTGATAGGGCCTAGAACCCCAAAACCCTTTAAATAGGATCTTTTCAATGGCACAGCCAGAAAAATGTACAATGCCTTGTGCAATGTTTTGGGGATAAATGAAGAGGGGGCAATGCCTATCCATATAATGTTGATGGTTTTTCTGATTCTGCATCCCCACTTGTCAGTGGTTTTTGATTATGCATCTTATATTGCTCAGGAAATGCATGATGGTTTGTCAGGGATCCAAGATGACAATATACAGAAACCAATGGGTTGGTATTCCCTCATGATGCATATGTTCTTATTCAACAGTGCTGACTTCTTTGAAGAAGAAATGGAATCGGAAAAATTCCAAGATGGTAAAGAGTTGCCTGTTCAGATGTGGAGTGCAGATTTGTCTTGGGATAGAAAAAATGCTAGCTATGTGTATTTTGACAAATTTTTTGTTACCAGACTTAAGTCATTGATAAGCAACCAAGATGCTAGAATTCACAATGAAATAATGATGCTTTTAAGGCCTATGGAGTATGCCCCTGAGTTGAAAATTGCTCACAAATGGGGAGATTTAATCGTGTACCCTTTTTCCACAGTGATTAGGGTTTATGGTTTCTGAGGTACTCCTTATGTGTTACCCTACAGAGTCCCACTCAAGATTGGGATAGAAGAAATTATAAGACAATTAGGTGGGCTGCAGGAGGAAGCCTTGACCAGAAAGATGAAGGGAAATATCTTTCCTACCCTCACTAAAGCCCATCACTTTATCATAACAAAAGGGGGGTGGAAACAGTTTGACAAATACTTTGAGCCCTATCATTTATCCACTTCCATATCCAGGTGTGCAGATAATGAAGATTTTATCATGGGCATGTTCAGGAAAAGGACCAATTGTATAATGCTAAAGCACCAATTCTACTATCCAGAGGATATTATCAGGAACATTTTTTACCTAGAGGTTCAAGAAGTCAGGAAGGAAAAATGGATGGCATATAAGAAATCCTTGGACTTTGTCCAGAATTTTGACAAGACCTATGATCCTCTAAAGGATTTTTTCCCATGGTTTTATAAAATTGATTCACTAATGAATATTTTTGAGGGAATAATGCAAGCCCTAAATGAGAAGAGGCAGAGAGCAGTTGATACTGATCCAGAAAAGGCTCTTGCTATTTTGAATAGATTCCCACAAAGAAGAATAGTTCCACCTGGGAACTATGTAGTATACAAAAGAAGAGGATATACCACTGTTGCTCCCAGAGTTGATAAGCCCATTTAGCATAAGGGAAAGAGGCTAATGGATACTGATGTTCGAGAAGTATCTTCTCTGAAGAGGCAAAGGGTGGAGACAAAAGAACAAGGAGGTGAATTGTATTCTCCTTCCCAATCCCCTATGCAATATGATGACCAGACTATTGCTGAGCAATTTCTCAAGATGAGAAATGCTGGTGAAGTAGTTGTTACCGCTCAAGAACTACTAGAAGGGATGCCAGAAGAGCCTAAACATACATCATCTGACCTCACAGTGGGAGAATTTTCTGGCAAGGAATTAGATCCTGTGACCAAACAAGCTAATGATGAATTCTTGTCTGATGACAATTTCATCAAAACTAGGGCTTTTATTTAGTTCCTATGGAGATGCCATATTGATGAATACAATGATAAGTGCCAGAAAATGATAGAAGTTCAACCCAATGCTGCCAAGGAGGACATAGAGAAAGCAGTCAAGAAAGAATTGATATCAAAATTTGATAAGATTACTCCTGAAGAGGGTAGACAAATGATCAAAGGGCAAGGAGTTCTCATATTGCCACAATGGGATTTAGCTGATGCAGTGGTTTTTGATGCTATAATGAAACAAGATAAACCCATAAGCCTTGCTAGGACATCAATTGGTGCCCATTTTAGTGAGGATCATGCAGCTCTAGCCATCTGGTCACTGAAGAAAAAAGACAAGAGAAGAATAAGAGAGGATGATGAGACTGAAGACACAGGCAGTCTAATTGTGAAGAGAGTTGTTGCCACCTCAGGAACTGAAGTGGCTAACCTTATTGTACAAGTAGCCAAATGCATGAAAGTATCAAAGAAAGAAAAGGAGGCCTATATTAGTCTGAATGAGAAATATGAGCTTGTACTCAAAGCTTATAATGAAGAGAAAGTCAAATCCTTGATGAAGGATAACAAAATAGAAGAGCTGGAAGGTAAGAAAAAGATTCAACTGGTGCCCCAAAGGCTAATTGCTCAGGACCCATATCATCCTTCCTCCTCAAGCCCATTTATAACATATCCCCCATCCCCTGCACCTCTAAGTCCTACTACTTAGGAAGCTATTGATGCCAAGAGAGCAGAATTAGAATCTGAGAAGAACAGGTTAATCAATGAAAGGAAAAGATTAGAAGAAGAGGGTAAGAGGGACTTAGAAGATTCCCAGGCCTACAAAGAAGCTAAAGAATTGGTGAAGAAAAAGCACACAGATCAAATATTTTCAAATCTCAAAAGATGTGCCAGTGAAATTAACCTTGCTAACCTCTACTCACTGGGAAAAAAGATGACAAGAATCACCAGCTGGCATGAGGATGAAAAGAAGCAATGGGAGTTGATAGTAAATAAGTGGAAAGGGAAGGCATCCCATATCAAATATTTATACTCCCTCTCAAAAGAACAAAATAATATTTATTTTGTCCTAACAAGCACTCACAAGTGTCTCAAATTGATGATAAATTTAGACCCCAAAAGGAACATGGTTATGAAGAAAATCATAACCCTAAAAGGAGAGTTTTTCAAGGATAGGTATGATATGTATCCTAACATGTTCAAAAAGGATGGGAACATAAATAATGAATCCCTATGGCTGAGGCAGTTAAACGAGACACTGAGTAATAGGACAAAGAGTATTGTTGCACTGGCAAACACTGGCTGGTTTGTATTAACCATTGATATTTTGAGAAAAGCCAAGGCATTTTTTGAATCTTGGGAAGCAGAAGTAGAGAAGGCTAATAGTGACTAGGAGGAGTTCAACAACTGCAAAGTTGAAGTTTTCAACCTCGAGTGGCCAAATGATGAGGTGTACACTGCCTGGGTCAGCAAATATGGTATAGTCACCCCTATAGCATGAAATAACAAATATGAGAGGGACAACTAACATTAAGGAGGTTAAGATAATGGAGCAGATCAAATCTTAAGGCCTCTACACCAACAAGAGAACAAAATCTAGATGGAAAAAACCCAACTACTTCAGAGAAACTTCAAGCATTCAGGCGGCCACAAGAAAAATGATTACATGGCTCGTAGAAAATGTTTGTTATCTCATCAGCCTAAAGTTTTGTCTCTTCTTGAAACTGTATTTTTGTCATTTAGTCCAGTCATCTGTAGCTTGTTACATCCTTATTTTCCAAAAGGATTCCAAGATGACTGTGGCTGCCTATAAGTGTCAAGTTGTAATATTGTAAGAAGGATGGTAAAAATAAAACTACAATGCAGATTAATAAATGGTGTCTGACTATTGGTTTTGAGTCTTTATGAATGTACTAGTATTCAAATCTATATTAATAAAATACAATGGAATCTCCATTTTGATATCCATGATGTCTTCTTGCATTTACTATTAATTCTTGTATGTTCAGTTTGTAAGGTATTTTGATTATACTGGTTATAAGGTAGTCATGTTCTTGTCTATGAGTTGCTTTCAAGGAAAGTTTTAAATCTTGTGGATGATTGCAGAGGATTAGGGTTTATGCAGGAATTTGATACAGGGGTGTAAGGATGAGA
>MU224540.1:3982981-4055257 GCA_018584345.1 Thuja plicata | reverse complement strand
AAATCAATCATTATACTTATATTACTCCAAATACATGTCTAGTTAATTGTACTTAGTACAATTCATATTTGTGATTCCTTGGAGAGTGAATCAATAGGTTAGCCTTCCTAGGCCTAAATGGCATAAATAGGAGAAGGATCTCCAATCCTTAATCCATTGATTAAAATTGCTAAAAGCTGATGCTCTGTTAAAGGTGTACCCGCCTGGGTGTGTGGAACGAAGGATTTTCTATCCTTGTTAATTAGCCCTTTTCCTTGTGAGAATCTAACTTGGGTAAAAGAGAGTCTAGCATTTATTGTCATTATAATCATTTCTACAAGAAAAAGAGCTAACAACCTTCACCATTGAGCATTTGTATTTTGCAGTCTATCTTTAGAGGGCCATAACTTGCTCATTTTAAGTCCTTTTTTCAAGTAGTATTTTTTGATTTTGGGTAGAATTTGCTGAAGATCACTGTGGTGAAGTTATTTTTTGTTTTTGGTTGCCTAATTTATCATAAATTTCACTTTTTGATCACTGTACTTGTCTAATCCTCTATTTTGCAGCTTTCAGAGCCTCGTACGTGCTCATACGGTAACATTTTTTAGTGCAAGTTTTTTTGAAAGTGTGTGGTTTTTCATCTACTTTCTAAATATGCAATCATTTTTCTAATTTTTTGATTTTTATAATGCTTACCAATCTTTGGCTTTGTTGTTCTTGAGCTTATCTTTTGATTATAGCCTAATAGTGGTTTGCAAGACGTTGTAAATGAAGAAAAAATCATAAACTACTAATGAGTTTGATGCAGGATGCTTGTCGAAGACTTTGTGTGCCTTCCAAAACTATTATGTCTGTGTTTTGTAGTTAAATAACATTTTATATTTGGTACTTAAAAATAATCACTTTGCTTATGTGTTTGAAGTGTTCTCTAGATTTTTAATCCAAAATAATTGCATGAATGTATCCTCTCTCCTCACCTTCGTGGATCTTGCTTGAAAGAGAAATTCATGCCAATATTTTAGCGTGGATACCTCCCAAGAGTTTTAACAAAGCCGGTGAGAGGGATTTCCCAACCGGTAATAGGCTAAAGCCAAGCCCTTGCAAACCGGTATATAAAAATGTCATTGTGATTAATCTCACATTCAAAAGGTGTCAATTTCTCTATGTTGATAGAAGATCTCCCTTAGTACCCTTGTGGTGCATAAAAACTTACAGAACTTAACTTCTATAGGCTGGGAGGCCTCCTTAACGGGGCTAATCTACCACATGTATAGTCACTTGAACGGATGCCCTGGCTAAAAAAATTGTTCTAGTGACCAAAAATCCCTCTATCAACTGGTGCGAAAGGTCTGAGATCGACTAAGACATCCCACATTTTCATGGCTCTTAGTAGAGACAATGACCCCTTGGGAAGTGATTACCCTTTGGATTCAAAGCTTGGTGTGCATGAGAAGTGAGTGCATTTTAAGGAGGATCCCGTGCCTCCAAGCTTCTAAGTTGTCTGTTATGAGTAGGTGTGGCTAAACTTTAGTTCAAGTGGGAATTCAACAAATATTACCCTGGCTTACCTAGGTTGTGGTGTGTTTGTTCTTTTTACAACAACAACAATCAAACAATTTGGAAAACTGTACACTTTAGGTACTTGTCTGTAATATCTTGTCCAGAACTTCAACAGTCTATCAAAAACTTGTCAAAACTTGTCTTTCATCATTCTATCTTACTACATTCAGTTTTTTTTGAGGTCTATACTATCATAACACTTCTACTAGTTCGTATTTGAATACAATCTATTGTCAGTCCAACTTGTCACTGTCTTAAAATTTGATGTCGTTGTGCTTGTCCGATTGACCAATCCTTAATTTCAATGTTTTTAGTCTTTGTCTACGTTGTCCTTATTCTGGGTTGTGAGAGCAGGTTAGTTAACCTTGACTCAAGATCAGAGTCTTTTCTATCTCCTCCTTAGTTGGACATTTATCACTTGGTCTCTTTGGTCTTGGACTTAGTCAGCACTTTAAATATCACCACACTGTCAGTCAAGCAAATCAACTTATTCATGCATGTGCAAACTAGAAATCATTTTAAGGAATTTCACAGGGGAGACAAATAGGGATTCCCATTTGAAGACAACTCCTTGTTTGGAGATAATCCTCTTTTTGGGAGATATCCTCAAAATCCTCCTAGATCACTATCACCATAGAACAAGTTACCTAGTCCTAGGATGTCGGCAGAAAGACAAAGTTGAGGTAGGTCTCAATAGAGAGACCTCGTTACTCGTACCAACAATAGAAATAGTCACCACTCCTTGAGTGCATCATAACCTAATGAAGAAGAGGTTTACAAATGTTTCCATGATAAGTGGTTCCTAAAAGTCATGAAAACAATCCTAAATCAAGATAAGGAACAATATTTCCTCGACCTAATGGAGCAAGGCGCTCAACTTCCACCTCACTTCAAAGCTGAGGATATTATTTCTAGAGAGGAAGAGACTCCCATGACACTCATGGCCAAACAAATGAAAACTTTGCAAATGAAAATATAAAAAATCAAAAAGGAAAAGGAAAAACCCAACACAAAATTTTCTTTGAACAAAATCTGTCCTTTTCCTTTTGATAAATATTTGTACTTACCTTCATTCCTACGCAGAGTTGAAATCCCATGATTTGATAAGTACAATGGTCACTTTGATCCACAAGATCACATCTAAGAAGTCTGTGCTCTTTGTACAGAATTTATGCATGATCATACATATCTTATGTGTCTCTTTCCTTAGAGTTTGAGTGGCCTGGCTATGGAGTGGTTCTCAAATTTGGCCACAGGTATCAAAAATTTTGATGAGCTGATGAATATGTTCATGCAACAGTATTCTTACAATATCCAACATCCTTTCACAATGATTGATCTATGCAACATGAAGCAAAACATAGGAGAACCCTTTCTGACCTTTCTTCAGTGATGGATAAAGATGTTTTCTAGATATCCATGACTCGTGCCTGAGTCTAAAAAGATGGATAATTTTGCTAGTGTTATGATTCTAGAACTAAACTACCCCCTTCAGATGCAATGTCCACCCTATTTCAAGAAAATGATGGAAAATGCGATAAAAATAGAAGATGTGCTTGTTAAAAAGGGTGACATTACCCTCTATAAGGAAAACACATTTGGTTCCAACTCCAAAGACAAGACTAAATATTGGAATAGAAACAAGCATGTGGTAAATGATGGAGTAGTCAATCACTCTGCTCCCCAGTCAAACCAGAAGTCTTCAATCTGACAATTGGCTCAAAGGCCCTAAAAGTTATTGAAAGTACCACTAAATCTTCTTCTTCTAAAGGGGTCAACAATTTGTTGAAAGACAAACTATGTATTAAATGAAAATGAGACTTTGACTCTTTAGGAGAGTCTTATGAATCTGCACTTAAGACTCTACTGGCAAAAAAGCTAATCACATTTCCATATAACTCCAAACCATATGAACTAGAGCTCAAACCTAGATGGTGGAGAGACAATTCTTTATGTCAATATCATAAAAACAAATGACATACGACAAAAAATTTCATGAGGGTCAAATATGATATCTAAGACCTCATTGATAACGAAATAATTGTGGTTGATAATCACAACAAGAATGTTGATCATAAGGCATTCAAAGATCCTTTCCCAGAACATCAAAAAGGGGGAAATTCTAAGAAAGGTTCTCAAATAAATCACACTTATTCTAATGATAACAACAACATCATTAACATGCTTGAGCCAGCTCAATCTAAATATTTTAATGTCATCATTGTCAAAAAGAAAGAGAAAGAGTCTCGACCAGCCAACACAGTGACCCGAGTGCAAGCAAAGGTCACCCTAGGGGGTTCTGGATCTTCCAACCCTTCATCACCTTCCAATAAACCTTTGGTATCCAAACCCTAGATACCTCTTAGCAAACAATTTTCTATGTGTACCTCTAAAGTCTCACAGTCCAAACAACTGACTTCATCCAATACTGTGGACTATAGCATTGTCGATAAATTGTAGAGAATATCTGCCCAAATTTTAATCTTTGATTTGCTCAAACTCTCTCAATCTCACTGAGAGGTCTTGGATAAAGTGCTATCAACTACCAATTTTCCTAAGGACTTGGATCTGGATTAGTTTCAATCCATGGTGGGTCACTTGACCTCGCCACATTACTTATATTTCTCAGAAGAAGATGACAACTATTTAAGTCATCCACACAATATCCCCTTGCATATAGAATTCACGATCCAAAAACATTGTGTCAAACGGTCCTTGATAGATGGAGGTGTAGGTTTGAATATATGCACATACAGGTTAATCGAGAAAATATGCTTTTCAAATAATGCCATTGATCTTAAAAAGAAAATCAGTATCAAGGCATATGATGAACAAGAGAGATCTTCTAAAGATCTTGTAACTTTACCAATATGAGTGGGTCATGTTGAGAGGGACATAACCTTCCAAGTTCTGGATCCCCCTTTGGCCTACAATATCCTATTGGGAAGACCCTGTATCCATCAGATGCAGGTAGTGCCATCTATATGCATAAAAAATGGGGAAGTACCTGCAAGCTGCACAACAGACACACACACACACACACACACACACACTTCAATAAAGTCTTTACGTGGTTAGTGGGTTAGACAATACAAAATTGAAATACAATAACTACACTAACCGACAACGACCCGTTACCTTTGCATAGGCAGGAGTATGAGTTTTCTCTTAGGTTATCACAAACTTAGTGACTACACCTGTTCTAAATGAAGGATTTTAATCTATTATGATTCATCTAAAATGATATGCAAGATGCAGATTTGTGGTTAATCCAATCTAATTAGGATTCACTTTTCAGAACACCAAATTGAAGTGTGTAAGATTCATTTTAAAACACCAAAATTAAAGTGTGCTCTAAGTTAAATTGTTTGCATGCTTAAAAGAAATTAATAATTAAAACTAAATGATTAAAAGAAAGCTAAAAAGCAAGAAAACTAGAATGTGAAATGCAACATAATAATGATAATAAATGTTAGGACCCTTTGTGAAGGAAAAGAGCTTCTCTTTTATAGAAATCTCTCTTGAATCGACAGTCAAGATCGAAAGAAAAGAGTGGCTCGAATTCAATTGAACAAGCACAATCCATGTGCAAGCAATGTGATTGGTTGAGAGTCAGTTGACTGAACTGATTGATCTGTTATTTTGGAAACTTCCAAAATCAGTTTTCAGTTAATTGAAATGTTTCCAAAATGATAAACAGTGGAGAATCAGTTAACTGAGTAGAACTGGATTGTTTCCATTTTGATAATCAGTTAACTGGATTTGATGATGTCATATGAATTTTTAATAATTTAAATGATTTTAAATGCATATTTTTTTTATTAATTAATTTAATTCATTTTTTTTATTTAATTGACAATTTAGCAATTTTATTTAATTAATATATCATAATATTGATTAAATAATTAACATAAGGTTTATTTTCCAATGTAATGTGATTTTAGGGATTAATTAATCAAGTAAAATGATCAATTAGGACCCAGGGTTTAGGTCACATCAGTTTGAATTTGATGAATTGCTTGTTTGATTTAGGACTTAGGGTTAATCAATATTAGGGTTTCTTGATTAATTGTTGGGATTGGGGGTCTAGGGTTTAGATGACCATTTTTAGGTGATTACATTTGCCCCTCTTTGAATTGATGTGAGATCAGCGCATTGATTTAAAGACCTATTGACGAGAAAACCTAGAATATTTTGATTTAAAGCGATGAAACCATTCTTTTGATGAAGATCGATCAAAAGATATAAAATAGAATGCTCAGTTTGATTTGAAGTGATGAAACTGCACATCTATTAAGAACTCTTAAACCTTTTGATTGGTTTGAATGAATAACCAGTTTGATTTGAAGTGATGAAATTGATTACTATTAAGAGATTTGATTAGCAAGCAAATTGACTTGGTTTGAAGTGATGAAGCCAATTTTATCAATGTATCTAGTTTCAATAATGAATAGCCCATATAAGACCAATTTTGTCTAGTTTCAAGTGTATTCACCACTGTATAAGACCATTGATTAGGTTGCGTTTGATTTAAGATGATCTCAACTTGATTTGATGTGATGAAGCTGAGATGTCCCAAGCGATAGGGTTTTGATTGAGGATGTGATCACTTGAATGTTGATGTCTTGATCCTGTCCCCTCGGGAGTGAAATCAAAATATGGCTAGGTGCCCCAGTGATGAGAACAAATTTTATTGATAACACGAGGCAAGAAGAAGTTGATCTGATTAGAAATAGGTCCCAAGCGATAAGATAGAATTTGTACTTGATGAGAGGTCATGTTTGAATGAGATTTGACCAAAAGTATGATACATGGATTGACTGGAAGAAAAGCATGAGAGACTTCTATTGGTTGTGAAAGTGGTCAATTTCAAATTTCAATTTCAATCCTAAAAATGGAATCAGGACAGTCGAATTAGCAAGGGGTCGCACAACTGACCACTGGATGATGAGAATATTTATCGATAAGAATCTCAGATCCTTCACATTGGAGAAAGATATCAATATTATGCAGATTTTAACACCAAGTAGATGCAGATGCAAGACTAACATGAATACAGCCTAAGGTGTAGTCACTGAAGCTTTAGCGTTGAAAATTTTTCATCATCGAGAATTTTTGGAATATTGGAGTCGATACAATCCTTACTGTGTCACTATGACCATAAGAATATGAATATGAATTTCATCAGATAAGATATGAGAAACTAACTTAAGCATCGAGGCACAATAGTTGAGATGACCTGAACGTTATTTCTAGTTGATGTTGCAAGAGTGCACCAGTATCAAGGCATTCAAAGCCAAGATAACCATGAGTGTGATCTTGCGTAAATAAGAAGAGCAATAACAATCAAGGAGATGGTTCTGACCTCACCTTGGTGTAAAAATAAATAGGATCAAGGGATGTGAGGATTTTCTACCTTAATGCAGGAGATCTTACCACATACACCCAGTTTATTTGACATTGCTAGATCATCGAGACCACACCAACAAGAAGTAGACAAAGAAAAGATTAATGAAAATCAATGAAAATAGACAACATACAAATAGAAGTTTAGCATACTTCAGCCAGTTTCAAAGTTTTCAGATGTGTACATGTATAGGGGTGTTGAGAAATACCATTATTCTTGTGAGTTCTTTGTGTTTGATTGCTATCAATCTGTTGTTTACATTTGCGGTATCCAATGTGTGTTAAGAAACACAAATGCATCCAACGATAGTGTTAAGAAAAATTGTTGATTAGGGTGTTGAGAAACACCTATTTGCATCAGTAGTGAGTTGTCCTTCAAAAATGACAGGATTACTAACTCTGGTGTAACCCAAAGATGTGATCAAATTTGGGGAACCATGCCCCTAGTAGCAAATAACGATGACTGAATTGACTCATACTAAAAGGACAAAGCTAATTTGATTGCCCCGAGGCTATGGCTCTGGATCGGTTTCAAGCCAGGAGGGTTCTCAGAAGAACCAAAGTGTCACAAAAGTGATTGAAAGCTATGTAAAAAATGAAGCAAAGGATTGATGCCAAGACTGAGCATTGATAGATGGAGTGTTGAGTACAAGATGCACCTATTTACCAGGTTTTCACCTACTTGGAAAAGATGCTATTTTGTAGAAATTGACTTGATTTGAAGCGATGAAGCAAATTTGATCAATGTCCCTGGTTTCGTAAATGAATGACTCATCTAAGACTGAGCATTGATAGATGGAGCACTAAGTACATGAGGCACTTGTTTACCAAGTTTTCACCTACTTGGTAGAGATACTATTTTTTCTACCATGGCGCCTGTTTACCAAGTTTTCACCAAGGCAGTTTTTCTTGTTTTTCAATTTTTTTGTATTTTTTCATTTTTTTTTTATTGATGCATCAAGGTGCCTATTGCTAGGTTTTCACCAAGATGAACATTTTTCAAGACTTTTTCCAATTTTTAGATTTTTTTATGATCATAAGTATGTACATGGTGCTAATCACCAAGAATTCCCTAGGTATAGAACTTCTTCAGATGGAGAGTGTTGATAGGCTCCCAAAGCTGTTCTCCTTCAGGTGTGGAAATTCGATAGGCTCCAAAGCCAAATGATGCTTTAATGATGTAAGGACCCATCTAGTTGGGTTCAAATTTCCCCTTCTACTCTCTATGTGACTGATTGTGGAGATTTTCTTTCAACACAAGGTCGCCCACCTGAAGTTCTCTAGGTCTGACTTTCTTGTTGTATCCTCTTGACATTATTTTTTGATAAGCTCTGAGGTGATCAAAGGCCGTTTTCCGACATTCATCCAGCATTTCTTGTTCTTGGAGTCTCAAAACTCAATATTCTTCATCTGGTATAAGTCTGTGCAAAGAAACCCGAAGAGATGGGATTTCTACCTCTAGGGGTAAGACTACTTTTGCCCAATATACTAGTGCAAATGGGGTTGCCCCTGTAGGTGTTATGATGCTTGTTTTGTAAGACCATAATGCAGGATTGATCTATAGGTGTCAATCCCTTCCAGACTTGTTAACCGTATGATGCAAGATTTTCAGCAAATTTTTATTTGAGGCCTTAGCCTGTCCATTACCTTGCGGGTAATATATGGAATAATAGTGTTGTGTGATTTTGAATTTTGCACACAACTCATCTATGGTGTTGTTCTTAAACTATCCTCCATTGTTAGTGATGATGGAGGAAGGTATGCCATAGCGACAAATGATGTAGTTTAGAATGAACAGCAAGACTTGTTGTCCATTCACTTTAATGAGTGGGACTGCTTCAACCCACTTGGTGAAATACTCAGTAGCTGTAACAATGAACTTCTGTCCATTAGAAGATGAGGGGTGAATATGCCCGATGAGATCAAATGCCCATTGTTGAAAGGGCCAATGTGTGATGAAGGGAATGAGCTCCCTTACTGGAGCGTGTATAAGATTTCCATGCAACTGGCATTTCTTACAAGATTTTGCAAACCTAATAGCTTCTTTCTCCATATCTGACCAATAATACCCTACTCTAAGCAATTTTTAGGCCAGAGTCAGACCGTTAGAATGAGAACCACAAATTCCTTCGTGGACTTTAGACAATGCATGTTTGAACTCTTATTTATCTAGACACCTAAGAAAATTACCATCTAATCCTCACCTATATAAATCATTAGCCACAAGAACATACCGTCAGGCATTGCAAATGAGGTGTCATTTTTCATTTCTAGTTAGTCCATCATAAATGACTTGATGGTGCAGGTAAGAGTAGACATAGTGATAACAAGAGGATTCCTATTCAATGACTGAACATACCATTTGGGATTTAGGGGAATTTTAGAAAGGGAAATGGATTTCTTCCACCAGGAACTCATAGCAGAAATCTTCCTCTTGTTGTTGCGAGGATGCTAATGTAGCCATGGCATCAGCTGCTCCATTCTGTGTCCTTGAAACTTGTTGAAATGTGATGAAAGTGAAATATTTCTTAAATTCATCAACCATTCATTTATAAGGCATTCATTTTTCATCCTTAGTTTGGTATACATTAGTCATTTGGTTGATTACAAGTTGAGAGTCACCATGGACATGTAACTCAGAAACATTCTATTCAAGAGCTAGTTTGATTCCATTTACCAGTGCTTCATATTCTACTATGTTGTTTGTACAAGGAAACATGAGCTTGTACACCTTTAGGATGGAATAGTTTTGAGGAGTTAGAAATAAAATCCCTACACCTAAACTGTGTTGCATGAAGGAGTCATCGAAGAAAATTTTTCAGGATCTGTGAGTGATGTGCAAAATAGATCCATCTAGGAACTCAGCATTGATTGGTTCATTGTCCCACAATGGAGCATCAGCCAGTTGATCTACAATTTATTTCCCTTTAATTTCTTTATGCTCAATATACTCTATGTCAAATTCACTAAGAAGCATAACCCATTTAGCCAATCTGCCAGTGAGGGTAGCTTTACTTAGGAGACACTTTAAAGGGTTAATTTTAGCCACCATTTTGACTGAGTGGGCCAACATGTAGTGTCGCAGTTTCTGAGATGCAAAGACTATTGCCAGGCATGCTTTCTCGATCATAGAGAAGTTCAAATCATAGGATAAAAATGTCCTAATGATATAGTAGATAGCACGTTCTTTCTTGTTTTCATCTTCCTACGCTAGTAGTGCCCCCAGTGGCATTGAGATAGCTGAAATGTACAAAATCAATGTTTTGTCTTGTTGAGGTGGCATGAGTACTGGCGGTTTTTCCAAGTATGTTTTGATTTGAGTGAAAATTTTGTCACATTATTCACTCCATTGATAAGTAATGCCCTTGCATAGAGTCTTGGTAAATGGTTGTGCTCTATCAGCCAACTGTGAGATGAACCTTCTGATAGACTAGATTCTCCCTTGGAGTGCTCTCATCTGACTGATGTTCTTAGGAGGTGGAATTTCCAGTATCACTTATACCTTTTTAGGATCAACCTCTATGCCTTTAGCTGAGATAATATAACCCAATAGCTTGCTAGATGTAACACTGAATGCACATTTCTTGGGATTCAACCTTAACTTAAAATTTTTTATTCTATCCACGATTGGGCCTAAGTCTTGTAGGTGCATAGATCATTTCATTTTTTTAGCAAGAGTATCATCCACATATTCTTCCATGGTTTTGTGCATCATATCATGGAAGATAGTCATTACTTCTCTTTTATAGGTAGCTCCTGCATTTTTCAAACCAAAAGTAATGACATTCGAGCAGAATGTTCCCCATGCACATGTAAAGGCAGTCTTTTATTGATCCTCTGGTACAATCTTGATTTGGTTATACCCAGAGAAACCATCCATGAGAGAATACATTTCATACCCAGCTGTCATGTCTATAATCATGTCAATGTTAGGCAAAGGAAAGTCATCCTTTGGACATGCTTTGTTGAGATCTCTAAAATCAATGTAGACTCTGATGGATATTATGGATTTGATACTAGTACGATGTTGTAAATCTATTCTTCATAATCAATGGCTTGGATGAATCCAGCTTTGAGTAGTTTTTCTAGTTCAGCCTTGATAAGTAATGCAACATGAGAGTGCATTTTTTTGAGGTTTTGGCTTTACTGGTTTTACTCCAAGAGCTATTGAGAGATGGTGCATGATAAGATCTAGATCTAAACTCGGCATATCTAAGTATGTCCATGCAAATTTTATCTTCTTCTCTTTAAAGAAATATGTGAATTCCTTGATTTCTTCTGCAGACAAGGATTTAGCCACATGAATGATGTGCGAGTGTTCCTCTATACCAATATTTATTAGTTGAGTTGGTTCTATGAGCATTGATGATCATTCCTTTAAATGACTAGGAAAGACATAAAGCATCCCATCCTCATGTGCCTTAGAGAGGTTTTTTCCTTTGGATGCGTCTTTTCTTTTTACTATTTTGGGTTCTGAAACTGCCACAATGTGGTTTTCGCCTTTAGACTCTTTTCTTTTTTTCATTTTTATTTTATAACTGAGATACTTGATGTATGCTTTATTAATTCTCACACTAGGTTCACTGGTGGAATAAGTGACAGGTTCAATGGTGTTAAGATAGTAGAATAAAGCATAGTCATTGGGGAATGTAGGCATTTCAATAGGTTGTCCCTGTAAGGACCAATCAATGAGTTCAGGATGCTTTAGTGGCAAAGGTTCAATGGGTTCGAGGGTGTTCATGGTATGTTCATCATAGACAGTGACTGTTAAGTAGAGTCCTAGACCTGAACCTTGACCTGAACCTTGTATAGACGTGCTCAAATAGGAAAGATCCCTAACAACATCATCGAAGCCCATGTCAGAAACAAGAGGTCCTAATTCGTCATACCTAACTTCTAAGCCTTCACCTACTTCGAGCATGGGTACATATCGCTGAATTATATCCACCTCTTTGTCTAAATTTCCTTCTGAAAGACTGTCAAACTCATATTCATGAGAGTTTGTTTCATCATTAGTTTTCATATCAAGGACATGATTGAAATCTACTCTTTGCCCCCAATTTGGATGAGTTCTATCTAAAAACTCTTCTATGGTTAGACTCCTTTCTTCTGTATCTTGGTCTTGTTTGGATGTAGTAGTCTCTGACTGATCATAATTCATTGGTGATTCCTCTAAAACATGCTCTTCATTAGCGTTGACCTGGGGTGTTTCTTCATCAAAGAGAAGAGACAAGATATTGGGAGGAATAGGAGAAGGATACCTATCCTCCTCATCAGAATCATCAGAGTCATCCCACTTGGGAGTGAGTGTGTCAGTGTTTTGTTCTTTTGTGTTCTACTCTTCTTCATCTAAATGAACCTGATGTCCTTTTCCTTTATCTAGATGATTCTTTTCTCTTTGCACTTTTCTGGATAAGAACCCTAGACTAGTTGTGTCTCTAGGTTGTCTGAATTTAACAGAGATTGGTTCTTTAAGTCCATTTTGATTACATCCAATGGGTCCTTTACCTGAATAACCCATTTTATGAACTATCTCATACCCCACTCCAAATGTTTCTGGGGATATTTCACGTTCTTCGACCTCATTATTTTTAGGTTCCTTATATAGCCAATCTAGAAGAGCTTGTTCTTTTTCATCCTCTAAGTCAGCTTTAACAAAGTCACCATCATAGATTTCTTGGGTGTTATCGGTGTCATCTTTTCTGCAGGTATCCCATAGGACCTAGGTGATGTGGGAAGAGATGTGATTGAAAGTATGGGTTCCACTATGTATCCACCCATACCAGTGTCCTTTATCTTGAGTTTCTTTTCCATTTCCTTCATCAAATTTGTGGCTGATTCAGAGTTGGACACCTCACTGTTATGTGGGACTAGAGTGTCCACTGCTTGTCTTAATGCTTTATAGGCATAGCTAGTGTCTATAGGAATAGTTACCTCTACACCATTGAATGGGAACTTGACACACTAATCAAACATTGATGGCACTACCTACATCTCATGGATCCAGGGTCTTCCCAATAGGATGTTGTAGGCTAGAGGGAGATCCAGAACTTGGAAGGTAACATCCCTCTCAACAAGACCCACTCGGATTGGTAAAGTGAGAAGACCTTTAGAAGATATTTCTTGTTCATTATATTCCTTGATAGTGATTTTATTTTTAGCTTCAATGACATTCTCTGAAAAGCCTAGTTTCTCAATTAACCTGTATGTGCACATATTCAACCCTGTGCCTCCATCTATCAAGACCCATCTGACATGATGTTTTTGGATCACGACTTTGATATGCAAGGGGAGATTGTGTGGATGACTTAAAGAGTTGTCATCTTCTTCTGAGAATGATAGGTAATGTGGAAAGGTTAAGTGACCCACCATGGATTGAAACTGATCCAGATCTAGGTCCTCAGGGACATTGGTAGTTGACAATGCTTTATCCAGGACCTCTCGGTGAGATGGAGAGAGTTTGAGCAATTCAAAGATTAAAATTTGGGCAGATGTTCTCTGCAATTGCTCGATGATGCTATAGTCCGTAGTATTGGACAAATTTAGTTGTTTAGATTGTGAGACTTTAGAGGTACCCATAGTAAGTTGTTTGCTAAGAGGTACCCAAGATTTGGATACTGACAATTTATTGGAAGATGATGAAGGGTTGGAAGATTCAGAACCCCTTAGGGTGACCTTTGCTTGTGCTTGGGTCACTGTGTTGGTAGATCGAGACTCTTCCTCTTTCTTTTTGACAATGATGACATTGCAATATTTAGAATGAGATGGCTCGAGCATGTTAATGATGTTGTAGTCATCATTAGAATAAGTGTGATTGATTTGAGCACCTTTCTTAGAAGTTTCTCCCTTGTGATGTTCTAGGAAAGGATCTTTGAATGCCTTATGATCAACATTCTTGTTGTGATTATAAACCACAATTATTTTTTCATCAATGAGATCTTGGATCTCATGTTTGAGCCTCATACAATTTCTATCGTATGTCCTTGTTTCTATGGTATTGACAAAAATCATTGTCTCTCCACCATTTAGGTTTGACCTCTGGATCATATGGTTTGGAGTTATTTGGCAATGTGATCAGCTTGTTTTCTAGTAGAGTCTTAAGTATAGATTCGTAGGACTTTCCTAAAGAGTCAAAGTCTCATTTGCATTTAATCCATGGTTTGTCTTTCAACAAACTGCTGACCCCTTTAGAAGATGATGATTTAGAGGTATTTTCAGTAGTTTTTAGGGCCTTTGAGCCACTTGTCAAAATGAATATGGATGGTTTTGACTGGGGAGCAGAGTGATCGACTACTCCATCATTTACCACATGCTTGTTTTTGTTCCAATATTTAGTTTTGTCTTTGGAGTTGGAACCAAACTTTTTTTACTTATAGAGGGTAATGTCACCATTTTTAACAAGCACATCTTCTATTTTTATCGTGTTTTCCACCATTTTATTGAAAGAGGGTGGACATTGCATCTGAAGGGGATAGTTTAGTTCTGGAATCAGAACACTAGAAAAAATATCCATCTTTTCAAATTCAGGCATGACTCGTGGATATCTAGAAAATATCTTTCTCCATCACTGAAGAAAGGTCAGAAAGGGTTCTCTTGTGTTTTTCTTCATGTTGCATAAATCAACTATCATCACAGGATGTTGGATATTGTAAGAGTATTATTGCAGCAACAAATTCATCAGCTCATCAAAATTTTTGATACCAGTGGGCAACTTTGAGAACCACTCCATAGCCTGATCGTTCAAACTCTAAGGAAAGAGACAAATAAGATATGTCTTGTCATGCATAAATTCTATACAAAGAACATAGAATTCTCGGATGTGATCTTGTGGATCAGAGTGACCATTGTACTTATCAAATCACAGGATTTCAAATCTATGCGGGAACAGAGGTAAGTACAAATCTTTATCAAAAGGAAAAGGATAGATTAAGTTTAAGGAAAACTTTGTGTTGGGTTTTTCCTTTTCCTTTTTGAGTTCTTGTAATTCCATTTGAAAAGTTTTAAATTGTTTAGCCATGAGTGTCATGGGAGTCTCTTCTTCTTTAGAAATTATATCCTTATCTTTTAAGTGAGGTGGAGGTTGAGCGCCTTGCTCTGCTAGGTCGAGGAAATATTGTTCCTTATCCTGATTTATGATTGTTTTCATGAGTTTTAGGGACCTCTTATCCTGGAGACATTCATCAATCTCTTCCTCCTTATGTTCTGATGGAATTGAGGAGTGGTGACTATAGAGGTCTCTCTGTCAAGACCTACCTCAACTTTGTCTTTATTCCAACATCCTAGGACTAGGTAACTTTTTCTGCGGGGATAGTGATCTAGGATGAGTTTGAGGATCTTTCCCAAAACAAGGATTCTCTCCAAACAAGGAGTTGTCTTCAAATGGGAACCCTTGTTCATGAAGTTCCTTAAACTGACTTCTAGTTCACACATGCATCAATAAGTTGATTCTCCTAACCGACACTGTGGTGATATCTAAAGTGTTGTCTAAGTCCAAGACCAAAGAGACCAAGTGATAAACGTCCAACTGAGGAGGAGATAGCAAAGACTCTGATCTTGAGTCAAGGTTAACGAACCTGCTCTCACAACCCAGAATAAGGAAAATGCAGACAAAGACTAATAAGATTTGAACAAAGGACTGGTCAGTTGGATAAGCGTAACGACATCATATTTCAAGACAATGATAGGTTGGACTGACAATAGATCATAGTTAACTACGAACAAGAAGAAGCATTATGACAACATAAATTTCAGAACAGATTGAACATAGTAGGATAGACTGATAAAAATACAAAGGTTCAACAAGTTTTTGACAGACTATTGATGTTTCAGACGAGATATGACAAACAAGTACCTAAAGTGTATAGTTTTCCAAATTGTTTGATTGTTATTGTTGTTGTTGTTGTTGCAGTGAACACTCACACTAGACACATCAAGAAGCCCTTAAATATTCAAGCACATCAAGCAAACCTTATTCCTAGGTGGTGAGAAATGGACAATACTTGTTTGAATCCTCTTACAATAAAATTCCCATTCAAGTCAGACAGTTAGAAGCTTGGAAGCACAGTTTCCCCTCCACAGTGCACTTCTCGGGCCTACCAAGCTTCAAATTTCTCAAGATCCGAGGATCCTGATAAATTTACTGTCTCAACAAGAGGGGTACATGAGAGGTTTCTTAGGCATGTGCGTCTCACAACGCCCGTATCAACAAGTAGAAAAGGATTTTGGCCACTATCTAAAAAGGGTTTTAGTAAGGGTCTTCGTTTAAGTGTATCCTCTATGTCCCCGCAAGTGCAATTTAGGCTGTGAACCCCACAGATCACCTTAGCACAAACAGTTCACGATATGTGATTGAGACCTAAAGGCCCTACTTTGTGTTAGGTGAGAGCCGAGTATAAGCTCAAATGCCACTTATCTTTTGAGGTTTTGGCCTCAAGGAAGCATTTTTATTATAGTGAGTTGAAGAATCTTGGAATTAGCTTCTTCTCACTTGGGTCGTTCTCCAAGGGTGAGTACTTTTTCCCACTTGGACAGGCCCTCTTAAGTTGCATATCTCAAACGGTGAATGACAATAATGTTTTTGGATTTCTGGTCATCCCAAAAGGGCGAGAGAATAGTTTCCTAACATTATTGTCATCCCTAATATATATATATATATATATATATATATATATAACACCAAATAGAATTTCATTTTAAAAATTCTTGCATGTGCATTCCTATTTTAATAAAACAAAAACAATATGCGAGCACAATGTTTAGCATTCTATTGATCAAGGCAACCTGCAAGACAATTTGTTAGTAGTGTGTATTTTAGTCTTCTTTTTCAACATCCTGCAAACCACAGTTAGGTTGAAACCAATAAGATAATCCAAAGAACAACAAAGCCCAAAACTCGTCAATATTAGAAAAATCATAAAATCATAAATCTGATTGTATATTCAGAAACTAGATTAGAAATCATGCACTTTAAAAAAAATGCACTAAAAAAGGTTACCGTATGAGCTCATACGAAGCTCTGGAACTTGCAAAATGCAGGATTAGGTAGGTATAGTCATCAAAATCTGCAATTTTTGAGAAATCCAACAACCAAAAATAGAAACAAACCCCACCACAGTGACCTTTACAAAAATCTACCCAAAAAAAATTGGAGTCAATTTGGACCAAATATGAGCAAGTTATGGTCGTTTAAAGTTAGACTGAAAAAAAAATGCATATGGTGAAGGAAGATTTTTAAAAATTCATGTTGACATCATCATTTCCCAGGGTTAAATTTGACGGTCTTGTGCATGTCACAAAAATCCAATAACACTGCAGATAGACTGCTAGATGGCCGTCAATTTTTAGGAGACTGGATGGCACAAATGGTTTTGTTGAAGAAAATTTTAAAAATTGCAAGGAATGGCATCTCGAATGCAATGGTTATAATCAATACAATGAATGCACAAAACAACTTCATTGGAAATACTTCATAATTTTGTTAAGCAAATACACATAGCAGATATGAGACAGGTTCCATGCAATCACCCATGTCTTTACTGTTCCGCCAAAGTTGGAGCTTCGAGCCAAGTTACAAATTTTGCTAAAATACAGAGATAGAGTTACACGCAAAATGTGGAAGCATAAATTTTGTGATCCAACTATTTGATAGAATGTCACGGATAAACATGGTTTTATGGCACAAAATTGGAAGCCTACAAGTAGATGTAACGATAACAGGATTGATACAAAATGGATATGTTGACAGGGCTTCAAAAGCTTTCAACCAAATGTAAACGGTGGAAGCAATGAGTTGGGAGTTGGTTGCGGGTGGGATGAGCAGAGAAGAGTGGTGGTGCTACACACGGGAGGTAGGGTTTGTGGATGGAGTTTGCAGCGATGGGCAGAAAGGGTTTTAGCAGAATGAGTAGAGGAGAGGTGGCTTGACTACGGAAGTGACCAGCGCGTTGGGAGGCTGAGCAGTTGGTGGAGGGTGGTAGGTGAGGGAAGTGGAGGGTGTTGTGGTGTGGTAGATGGCATAGGGAAGTGTAGAATTTGGGCAGGAGGAGAGATAGCAGGGAGGTGAAAGCATGGGTAGGAGTGAGCGCAGGGCTCCGCAGTTGGGGTTGTGGGTAGTGAGTGGTGAGCACAGGAGGTGAGATTCGGGGGTTGGGTTAAAAAAAATAACAAAACCTGACTTACTAAGGATAAAGAAAAGTGCAGCAGGTTGGGGGTTTCGGGATTTTTAATCCCACATTTACCACACAGGAAGATATTATGTAATTTATAGAGAAACCTGACTCACTTAAAATAAAGCAAAGACTGGATTGTGAGTTGGCTTGGGGTTTAAGTGGTTGATTTAAAATGCAAACATTTAATGATGCACGTACACAGTAGATGAAAACCCAGAGATTATTGGAATTTAAACCCTAACCCAAATTTTTTGAAAAATTTGCCCTCGATATGCATGCAGATTTCGACCTATGTGCAGTCTCAATTTCCATGCAGTAGACACCTTGATTTTCATGTTGAAGGTCGTATGGCCTCTATATGCAAAATAAATTGCCACAAATTTTGTTTTGGGTGGGTATGGGCATGTTTATAGTTGTTTCAAACCAAAATGATGAATCATACATGGTGGTGGACTCAAATTTTGGTCAAAGTGGATGTGGAAAGGGGTTTTTGCTCAAAGTGAAAATCAAGCCCCACGGTGGTTGCTAGAAATGTATGCATGAAAATGGGAAAGTACCTGCAAGTTGCACAATAGACTCACACAATTCAATAAATTCTTTATGTGGTTAGTAGGTTAGACAATACAAAATCAAAATATAATAACTACACTAACCGACAATAACTCATTGCCTTCTAGTAGGAAGGAGTATGAGTTTTCTCTCAAGTCATCACAAACTCAGTGACTACACCTATTCTAAGTGAAGGATTTTAATATATTATGATTGATCTAAGATTATATGCAAGATGCACATTTATGGTTAATCCAATCTCATTAGGATTCACTTTGAAGAGCACCAAATTAAAGTGTGTAAGATTCATTTTAAAACACCAAAATTAAAGTGTGATCTAAGTTAAATTGTTTGCATGCTTAAAACAAATTAATAATTAAAGCTAAATGATTAAAAGAAAGCTAAAATTCAAGAAAACTAGAATGTGAAATGCAACATAATAATGATAATAAAAATTAGGATCCTTTGTGAAGGAAAAGAGCTTCTCTTTTATAGAAATCTCTCCCGAATCGACGGTCGAGATCAAAAGAAAAGAGTGGCTCAGATTCAATTGAAGAAGCACAATCCATGTGCAAGAAATGTGATTGGTCGAGAGAGTCAGTTGACTGAACTGATTGATCAGTTATTTTGGAAACTTCCAAATCAGTTTTCAGTTAACTGAAATGTTTCCAAAATGATAAACAATGGAGAATCAGTTAACTGAGTGGAACCGAATTGTTTCCATTTTGATAATCAATTAACTAGATTTGATGATGTCATATGTATTTTTAATAATTTAAATGATTTTGAATGCATATTTGTTTTTATTAATTAATTTAATTCCCTTTTTAAATTTAATTGACAATTTAGCAATTTTGTTTAATTAATATATCATAATATCAATTAAATAATTAACACAAGGTTTATTTGCCAATGTAATGTGATTTTAGGGATTAATTAATTAATCAAGTAAGATGATCGATTAGGACCTAGCGTGTAGGTCAGATCAATTTGAATTTGATGAATTGCCTATTTGATTTAGGACTTAGGGTTAATCAAGATTCAGGTTTCTTGATTAATTATTGGGATTATGCGTGAAAATGGGCAAGTACATGCAAGCTGCACAAAAAACACACACACTTCAATAAAGTCTTTACGTGGTTAGTGGGTTAGACAATACAAAATCAAAATACAATAACTACACTAACCGACAATGACCCATTTCCTTCTAGTAGGAAGGAGTATGAGTTTTCTCTCAGATCAAACTCGATGACTACACTTGTTCTAAATGAAGGATTTTAATCTATTATGATTGATCTAAGATGCAGATTTGTGGTTAATCCAATCTAATTAGGATTCACTTTTAAGAGCACCAAATTGAAGTGTGTAAGATTTATTTTAAAACACCAAAATTAAAGTGTGCTCTAAGTTAAATTGTTTGCATGCTTAAAACAAATTAACAATTAAAGCTAAATGATTAAAATAAAGCTAAAATGAAAGAAAAATAGAATGTGAAATGCAACATAATAATGATAATAAAAATTAGGATCCTTTGTGAAGGAAAAGAGCTTCTCTTTTATAGAAATCTCTCCTGAATCGACGGTCGAGATCGAAAGAAAAGAGTGGCTCAGATTCGATTGAAGAAGCACAATCCATGTGCAAGCAATGTGATTGGTCGAGAGAGTCAGTTAACTGAACTGATTGATCAGTTATTTTGGAAACTTCCAAAATTAGTTTTCAGTTAACTAAAATGTTTCCAAAATGATAAAGAGTGGAGAATCAGTTAACTGAGTGGAACTGGATTGTTTCCATTTTGATAATCAGTTAACTAGATTTGATGAAGTCATATGCATTTTTAATAATTTAAATAATTTTGAATGCATATTTGTATTTATTAATTAATTTAATTCCCTTTTTTGATTTAATTGACAATTTAGCAATTTTATTTATTTAATATATCATAATATCAATTAAATAATTAACATAAGGTTTATTTGCTAATGTAATATGATTTTAGGGATTAATTAATTAATCAAGTAAGATGATCGATTAGGACCTAGGGTTTTGGTCAGATCAGTTTGAATTTGATGAATTGTTTGTTTCATTTGGGACTTAGGGTTAATCAAGATTAGGGTTTCTTGATTAATTGTTGGGATTGGGGGTCTAGGGTTTAGATGACCATTTTTAGGTGATTACACCATTAATGTACCATCAATGCGTCAAGTTTCCATTCAATGGTGTAGAGTTCACAATTCCTGCAGACACTAGTTATGGCTATAACGCATTAAGACAAGTAGGGGAAACTCTAGTCCCACATAATAGTGAGGTGTCCAACTCTGAATCAGCCATGAATTTGTTGAAATAAATGGAAAAGAAACTTAAGATAAAGGACATTGGTATGGGGGGATACATAATGGAACCCATACTATCAATCACATCTCTTCCCAGATCACCTAGGTCTTATGGGAGACCTTCGAAAGAGATGAAACCAAATACATCCCAAGCAATCTATGATGATAACTTTATTAAAGCCAACATATCATTAGAGGATGAAAAAGAGGAACAAGCCATTCTCGATTGGCTATATAAAGAACCTAAAAACAATGAGATCAAACAATGTGAAATATCCCCAGAAACATATGGAGTGGGGTATGAGCTAGCTCAAAAATGGGTTATTTAGGTAAAGGACCCATTGAATGTAATCAGAATGGACTTAAAGAACCAATCTCTTTTGAATTCAGATGACCTAGAGACACAACTGGTTTAGGGTTATTATCTAGGAAAGCACAAAGAGAAAATAATTGTCCAGATAAAGGAAAACATTAGGTTTATCTAGATCAAGAAGAATAGAACACAATAGAACAAAGCACTAACATACTCACTTGTAAGTGGGATGACTCTAACAATTCTGATGAGGAGGATGTGTATCCTTCTTCTATTCCTCCCAATATTTTGGCTCTTCTCTTTGAAGAAGAAATACTCCAGTTCAATGCTACTGAAGAGCGTGTTCTAGAGGAATCACCAATGACTTCTGATCAGTCAGAGACTACTACATCTGAACAAGATCTAGGTACAGAAGAAAGGAATCTAACCATAGTAGAGTTTTTAGATAGAACTCATCCAAACTGGGGGAAAAGAGTATATTTCACTCATGTCCTTGATATGAAAACTAATGATGAAATGAACTCCCATGAATATGAGTTTGACAGTCTTTCAGAAGGGACTTTAGACAAAGAGGTGGATATAGTTCAGTGATATGTACCCATGCCCAAAGTAGGTGAAGGCTTAGAGGTTAGGTCTGACAAATAAGGACCTCCTATTTTTGACATGGGCTTCGATGATGCCGTTAGGGCTCTTTCTGATTTGAACATGTTTATACAATGTTCAGGTCTAGGACTCTACTTAATAGTCGACGTCTACAATGAACATACCGTTAATGCCCTCAAACCCATCAAACCTTAACCACTAAAGCATCCTAAACTCATTGATTGGTCCTTACAGGGATAACCTGCTAAAATTCCCACATTCCTTAATGACTATGCTTTATCCTACTATCTTAACATCGCTGAACCTGTTACTTCTTCCACTAGTGAACCTAGTGTGAGCATGACTGTAGCGAACATCAAGTATCTTAGTTATAAAATAAAAATGAAAAAAATAAAAGGGTCTGAAGGTGAAAACCACATTGTGGCAGTTTCAGAACCCAAAATAGTAAAAATAAAAGACGCATCCAAAGGAAAAAACCTCTTTAAGGTGCCTAAGGATGGGATACTTGATGCCTTGCCTAGTCATTTACATGAACAATCATCAGTGCTCATAGTGCCAACTCAACCAGTGAATATTGGTATAGAGGAGCACCTGCACATCATTCATGTGGCTAAATCTTTGTCTACATAAGAGATCAAGGAATTCACAGACTTCTTTAAAGAGAAGAAGATAAACTTTGCATGGACATACTAAGATATGCCTGGTTTAGATCCAGATCTTATCATGCACCATCTCTCAATAGCTCCTGTAGTAAAACCAGTAAAACAAAAACTCAGAATAATGCACCCTCATGTTGCATTACTTATCAAGGTTGAAGTGGAAAAACTACTCAAAGTTGGATTCATCCGAGATATTGATTATGCATAATAAATTTCCAGCATAATACCAGTATCAAAACTAGACAAATCCATTAGAGTCTGCACTGATTTTAGGGACCTCAAAAAAGCATGTCCAAAGGATGAATTTCCTTTGCCTAACATTGACATGATTATAGACATGACAACTGGGTATGAAATGTATTCTCTCATGGACGGTTTCTCTAGGTACAACCAAATCAAGATTGCTCCAAAGGACTGCCTTCACATGTGCCTAGGGACCATTCTGTTGGAATATCATGCCTTTTGGTTTGAAAAATGCAAAAGGTATAAGTGAAGTAACAACTATCTTCCACGATATGATGCAAAAAACCATGGAGGACTATGTGGATGATACTCTTGCTAAAACAATGAAACAATCTATGCACCTACAAGACTTAGGCCCAATCATGGACATAATGGAAAATTTCAAGTTAAGGTTGAATCCCAAGAAATGTGCATTCGGTGTTACATCTAGAAATCTGTTGGGTTACATTATCTTAGCTAAAGGCATAGAGGTCGATCTTGAAAAGGTAAAAGCGATATTGGAAATGCCACCTCCTAAGAACATCAATCAAATGCAAACACTCCAAGGGAGAATCTAGTCTATCTGAAGGTTCATCTCACAGTTGGTTGATAGAGCACAATTGTTTACCAAGACTCTGCGCAAAGGCATTACTTATCAATGGAGTGAAGAACGTGACAAAAGATTCACTCAAATAAAAATGTACTAGGAAAACCCACCAGTGCTTATGCCACCTCAACAAGGCAAACCATTGATTATGTACATTTCAGCTACCTCAATGTCACTGGGGGCACTTCTAGCACAGGAATATAAAAACAAGAAAGAATGTACTCTCTACTATGCATTTTCTGAAGTCCAAACATGTGTTTTCTGAAGTCCACGAAGGAATTTGTGGTTCTCATTCTAACAGTTTGACTCTAGCCCAAAAACTTCTTAGAGTGGGGTATTATTGGCCAAATATGGAGAAAGAAGCTATCAAGTATGCAAAAGCTTGTAATAAATGCTAGCTACATGGAAATCTTATCCACGCTCCAACAAGGGAGCTCATTCCCTTTATCAAACATTGGCCCTTTCAACAATGGGCATTTGATCTAATCAGGCAAATTCACCCCTCATCTTACAATGGACACGAGTTCATTATTATAGCTACTGAGTATTTCACAAAGTGCTTTGAAGTGGTTCCACTCATTAAAGTGACAAGACAACAAATATCATTGTTCATTCTGAACTACATCATTTATCGCTATGGCATACCTTCCTCCATCATCACTGAAAATGGAGGAAAATTTAAGAACAACACCATGGATGAGTTGTGTGCAAAGTTCAAAATCACACAACATTGTTCTTCCATCTATTACCCACAAGGTAATTGACAGGTTGAGGCCTCAAATAAAAATTTACTAAAAATATTTCATTGTACGACAAGTCTGGAAGGGATTGGTACCTGTGGATCAATCTTGCATTATGGGCTTACAGAACAAGCATCAGAACACCTATAGGGGCAACCCCATTTTCACTATCATATGGGGTAGAACCATTCTTACCCCTAGAGGTAGAAATCCCATCTCTTATGGTTTCTTTATGCAGACTTATACTAGATGAAGAATACAGAGTTTTGAGACTTCAAGAACTAGAGATGCTAGATGAATGTCAAAAAGTGGCATTTGATCACCTTGGAGATTATCAAAAAATAATTTCAAGAGGATACAATAAGAAATTTAGACCTAGAGAACTTGAGGTGGGCGACCTTGTGTTTAGAGAAAATCCCCGCAATCAGTCACATAGAGAGCAGAAGGGGAAATTTGAACCCAACTTGTTGGGTCCTTATATCATTACTACAACATTCAACTCTAGAAAAATGGTCATCTTGATGAAAACATAGCAATAGGCGCCTTGATGAATCAATCAAGAAAAGAGAAAAAAGAGAAAAATACAAAAATACAAAAAAAAAAATTTGAAAAAGAAGAAAAAGTGCCTTGGTTAAAACCTGGTAAACAGGCGCCATGATAGCAAAAATAGAATCTCTGCCAAGTAGGTGAAAACCTGGTAAACATGTGCCTCTTGTACTCAATGCTCCATCTATCAATGCTCAGTCTTGGCATCAATCCTTTACTTTAGTTTGTACATACCTTTTAGTCACTTTTGTGACACTCTGGTTCTTCTGAGAACCCTCCTGGATTGAAACCGATCTAGAGTCATAACCTGGGGGTAATCAAATCAGCTTTGTCCTCATAGTATGATTCAATTTAGTCATCATCATTTTCTACTAGGGGCTTGGATCCCCAATCAGATCACATCTTTGGATTACACCAAAGCCAGTAATCTTGTCATTTCTGAAGGACAACTCGCTATTGACGCAACAGGTGTTTCTCAACACCCTAATCAAAAGTGCTTCTTAACACTCTCTTTGGACACATCTGTGTTTCTTAACACACATTGGATACCGCAACCATAAACAAAAAAGTGATAGCACTCAAACACATTGCACTCAAAAGCACAATGGTGTTTCTCAACACTTCATACATGTACACAACCAAAAACTTTGAAACTAGCTTAAGTATGCTGAACTTCTCTTTGTATGATGATTGTTCTCATTTATTTTTTTCAATCTTTTCTTTGTCTACTGCTTTTTGGTGTGGTCCCGATGATCCAACAACATCAAATAAATAGGGTGCATGTGGTTAGAGCTCCTGCATTAAGGTGGAAAAGCCTCACATCCGTAGATCTTATTTATTTGTATGCCAAGGTGAGGTTGGAACTATCTACTTGACTATTATTCCTTTTCTTGTTTATGCAATATCACACTCATGGTTATCTTGGCTTTGAATGCCTTGATACTGGTGTACTATTGCAACATCAACTAGAAATAATGTTCAGGTCATCTCATCTTTTGTGCCCAAATGCTTACGTTAGTTTCTCATATCTTATCCAATGAAAGTCATATTCATATTCTTATGGTCACAGTGGCACCAGTAAGGATTGTACCAACTTTGATGTTCCAAAAACGCTTGATGATGAAAAATTTCAAAGCTAAAGGTTCAGTGACTACACCTTAGGTTGCATTCATGTTAGTCTTGCATCTACATCTACATCTGCATGGTGTTGAAATCTACATATTATCGATATCTCTCTCCAATGTGAAGGATCTGAGGTTTTTATCAATCAATCTTCCTTTTTTCAAGTGGTCAATTGTGCATGAAAATGACGCCCCTCGCTCATTCGACTATCCTGATTCCATTTTTTAGGGTTGAAATCAAAATCTAAAATCATTTTACTTTTCATTTATGATGTTTCACTTTTTCAATCAATTGCAGCTAACTGCTTGCACAATCAGTCTCTCTGGACTCTAAACCAATAGAAATCTCTCATAATTTCTTCTAATCAATCCTCCTATCATACTTTTGGTCAAATCTAGTCATACACAACCTCCCATCAAGTACATCTTTTGTCCTAACTACTTGGGACCTATTTCTAATCAGATCATCTTCTTCTTGCATCATGTTATCAATTGAATTGTTTCTCATCACTAGGGAACCTAGCTATATTTCAACTTCTCTCCCAAGGGGGCAGGATCAGGACATCAACATTCCAATTATCACATCCTCAATCAAAACCCCCATCGCTTAGGGCATCTCAGCTTCATCGATCAAATCAAGTTGAGATCATCTTAAAATCAAAGGCATCCTAATAAATGGTCTTATACAGTGATGAATACACTTTAAACCAAACAATATTGGTCTTATACAAGATATTCATTATGGAAATCAGATACATTGATCAAATTGACTTCACTGCTTCAAATCAAGTCAATTTTATTGCTAATCAAATCTCTTAACGGTAATCAGTTTTATCGCTTCAAATCAAACTGGTTATTTGTTCAAACCAATCAAAAGGTTTAAGAGTTCTTGACAGATGTCCATTTTCATCGCTTCAAATCAAACTAAGCATTTTTTTAATCATTTGATCGATCTTCTTCCAACCAAGTTTGAAGTTGGTCTTCTTCTTCAAAAGAATGGTTTCATCGCTTAAAATCAAATTGTTCTAGGTCTTCTCGCTAACAGGTCTTTGAATCAATGTGTTGATCACACATCAATTCAAAGAGGGGCAAAAGTAATCACATAAAATGGTCATCTAAACCCTAGACCCACAATTACAACAATTAATCAAGAAACCCTAATCTTGATTATTCTAAGTCCTAAATCAAATAGGCAATTCCTCAATCTATCAAATTCAAGCTAATCTGACATGAGCCCTAGGTCATAATCAATCATCATACTTGATTAATTAATTAATTCCTGAAATCATAATACATTGGAAAATAAACCTTATGTTAATTATTTAATTGATGTTCTAATATATTAATTAAATAAAATTACAAATTTGTCAATTAAATAAAAAAGGGAATTAAATTAATTAATAAAAACAAATATGCATTCAAAATCATTTAAATTATTAAAAATGTGTATGACATCATCAAATTCAGTTAACTGATTATCAAATTGGAAACAATCCAGTTCTACTCAGTTAACTGATTATTAAATTGGAAACAAATATGTTTTATTCAATTAACTTAATCTTATCTATTTATCATTTTGCAAACAAAGTTGTTAACTGAAAATCAATTTGGAAGTTTCCAAAAAGATAGATTAGTCAGTTCAGTCAACTGAATCTTTCGACCAATCAAATTGCTTGCACATGGATTATGCTTCCTCAAATCAAATCTGAGCCACTTATTTCCTATAATCTCGACCATCGATTTTGGAGAGATTTTGTATAAAAGAGAAGCTCTTTTCCTTCACAAATGATCCTAACTTTTGTTATCGTTATTATGCAATTTTTATTCTAGCTTTCTTGTATTCTTATCTTTCAACTTGTTTAGCTTTATTAATTGTTAGTTTACTTTTGTTAAAGCATGCCAACTCATAATTTAGAGAACATTTTATTTTGGGTTTTAAAATTTATCAAAAACACTTCATTTGGTGCTTTAAAATGAATCTCTAATTAGCTTTGGATTAACCACAAACTGCATTCTGCATAATCATTTAGATCATTAAGCTTTAGATTTTAAATCCTTCATTTAGAAAAGGTGTAGTCACTATTTCTTGCGATGACCTAAGAGAAAGAATCAAACTGCTGCCTATTAGAAGGAAATGAATCGATGTCGATTAGCTTAGGATGTTTTTAATATTCATATTTTATTATTTTCTAACCCGCTAACCACTTAATGGATCATTGAAGTGTGTGTATTTTGCAGCTTGCAGGAAGAAACCCAAATTCACGCATACACAACTTTCCCAAGGTCTTGTTGGTATGGGTAATGGTTGGTACAAACCTGCTATAGGTTAAGTACCTTTTTCTTTTTGGAAAATAGTGCATGTTTCCACAAATATTCTTACATCTCCCTACATTTTGAGCCAATATTAGTGCCTTCTTACCTTCTCTAGGGTCTTATCCAACCGAAAGTTCCCACTCATGCTTCCACAATGTTTTTCTTTCACAACATTTTCCCTCATTAAACATCTAGGGATGCATAATTGATGTCCTTTGAATAAAAAACCATCTTGAAGCAGATAATCAGAATATTCAACATGATAAGCCTTTGAAAAATTAGATGAAACTTTGTATATTTCATGAAAATCCTCATCACTTTCATACATACCTTTCAAGGAGTCAATACCCACACTTTGTATCCTTACCTCTTGCACTGTCAAGGTTCTTCTACTCAAGGCATCTGCCACCTTGTTAGCAACCCCTTTCTTATTTTTTATTGAAAAGGTATATGCTTGGATTGATTCAACCCACTTCATTTTTTTGTTGCTTAACCTCTCCTAGCTATTCAAGAAGCTAAGGGCTTGATTGTTGATAAACACAATAAATTCTTTAGGGAGGAGGTAGTGTCTCCATTTTTTCAATGCTTGGACTAGTGCATAATCTGCAAGTCATAAGAGGAGTATTTCCTCTTGGATTCATTCAAATTTTCACTAGAAAATTCAATAGGCCTTCCTTCTTGGCTTAAAACAACCCCTATAGCCACATTTGATGTATCACATTCTATAGTGAAAATATTTTGAAAATATGGAAAAGAAAGGACAGGTCACTTTTCCACCCTTTGTTTTAGACTTTGAAAAGCCTCTTATGCCTCTTTGGTCTATACAAAATTTCATCTTTGTCCTCCTTTGATAGTCTCCAAGAATGGTGCATAGATTTGGCTAAAACCTCTTATGAATTTTGTGTAAAAAGATGCAAGCCCTTTGAAGCTTCTCACCTTTATCATGGTCCTAGGAGAGGGCCAATTTAGGATGGTTTCTACCTTCTTAGTTTCCACCTTGATGTTCCCACCTAAAATCACAAATCCAAAATATACCAATTCTTCCTGTATAAAACACATTTGTCCACATTGATTAGGAGTTCTTCTTCATGCAATATTTTAAGGACCAAATCTAGATGTTTTAAGTGTTCATCCTTAGTCTTACTGAAGACAAGGATATCATATAGGTACACAATTACAAATTTTCCAAGGAATGGCTTCAAAACCTCATTCATGAGCCTCGTGAATGTACTCAGAGCATTTGACAACCCAAAAGGCATTACTCTCCATTCATAGAGGCCTTCATTAGTTTTAAAAGTTGTTTTCCATTTGTCTCCGACCCTTATTCTGATTTGGTGGTTCCACTCTTCAATTCCACCTTTGAATAATATCTTGCACCCCCTAGATGGTCCAACAAGTCTTCAATCCTAGGCATAGGAAAATTATACCTAATAGTGATCTTATTTATGGCCCTAGAATCAGTACATAATATCCAAGTCTCCTCTTTCTTAGGTGCTAATAGGGAAGGGACTGCACAAGGGCTCAAACTTTTGGTTTTCAAACCTTTTTCTTAAAGTTCTTGGATTTGTTTGGACATCTCTTCATTTTTTTGGGGTGTCAATTTATATGATTCTTTGTTTGGGAGTGTGGCTCCAAGGATTAGGTCTATATTGTGGCTAATCTCCCTGATTGGGGGTAGGGTGCTTGGAAACTCTTTGGTTACAATCTCCTTATATACCTCTAGCAAATATGTTATCTCTTTAGGACCTATTCTCCTAGGTTCCTCCCTATTCTTATGCGCGTTTCCATCTTATTTTTTTGGTCACACTACCAAGCCATAGCAAGGATTATCTTTCTCCTTCAACACTTCTAAAAATTCCTTTCCTCCTACAAATAATAATTTAGATTATTTGCGTTCTTCAACATTATCAGGCAGGGGTAGTAGAGTTACCTTTTCACCCTTGTACTCGATGGTTTAAGTATTCTTCTCCCCATCATGATGTGACTTCATGTCATACTGCCATGGCCTCCCCAAGAGAAAATGGAATGCATCCATTGGCACTATATCACAAAGCACTTTTTCCTTGTACTTGCCAATTGAAAACTCCATCTATGCTTTCTCTTCAATGATTGTATGCTGCACTTTTGTGATACATGACACCTTATAGGGCATTGGATGTGGTATCCTCTTCAACTTTATCTTTTCAACAACTTCAAGAGCCACCAATTTTTTAGTAGAACCTGAATCAATCACAACTCTACATATGTTGTCTCCTACCTTGCATGTAGTTATGAAAAGTGTTTTCCTTTGGGGTGGCTCAGGTGGAATAGGTGCTTTGATCAAGGTTCTCCTCATAATTAGTATCTCTCCTTTCTTTGGTGGTGCATAGGATCCATGAGAGTGTACACTTTGAGTGCCTTCCTCTCTTACCAAATTTTCTCTCCTCTCACCTTTCTTGTTTCCCTTTTCAGGACACTTTGATGCCAAGTGTTTGGGCTTATGACACCTAAAGAATTTTATTGTATATGGGACTCTTATCCCAAATCCTCCTCTATATTTTGATCTTATTCCCCTAAAGGAACCTCTATAACTTATCTCTCCTTGGTTACTTTCATGACTTGATTCCCCAAAGTCTTTGGGACCTTGTCCTCTTCCACTAGGCATACCTCTACCCCTACTTCCAAAGTCCTTTTGTCCTCTCCCTCTACCACCTTGTGCATGCCTTCTCTTGAGTTTCTCTTCAACCTTCAATGCTAATTGATAGCACTTTTGTAATATGGTAGGGAAGCTCAAACTAAGTTCATCTTTTATTGTGACTCTTAATCCTTGCATGTATCTTGCAAGCTTCACACTCTGAGGCTCTTCCAATTTGGATTTCATGACAAGCCTCTAGAACTCCTCAGTGTAAGTTGAGACATCTGACTCTTTCTTCCTCAAAATCATCCTCTTCTTATGAAGTTGAACTTCATAATCTTTAGGGATGTATGCCTCTTTGAGTAAGTCTACCATCCTCTTCCAAGTAGTAATTTTATTCTTTCCATTCTTCACACTTTCATCTCGAGTGAAATTCCACCATGTGAGTGCAAACCCTTTTAACTTTTACTTGGTAATATTTACCTTTTGGTTTTCAGGTATGTCTTCACAATCAAAGACACTTGTGAGAGCATCAACCCAATCCATAGCAGCAGCTAGGTCCATCTTCCCATTGTAGGTAGGTAATTCCAATTTGGTATCGATGGACTTCAGGGTCTTCAAGAGTAGCCTCTGATCTGCAGGAACTTCTTCTTATTTCTTCTCAAGGGGTTCTTCATCACTCCCTTCCTCATCCACATCATAGTCTCCAAAACTCTTCCTCCCCACCTTCTCTAAAAATCCTTTTAATTTCCTCAGCCATCCTTTCCATTTGTGCCTCATGTTTTTCTCTTGGTTCTCTTACAAAATTTACAAGTTCTACATTTTTCATTCTTGATGGCATATCACCATCATCATCTATGCCAGACATGGTTCACAATCATTTTCCTAAGGACCTCTCTTGCTCTGATACCACTTGATGCAGAGCTCCCAACCTCCTAACTAACTTTAACCAACTCAAGTCCTTACTTGATCAAAATAAGAACTCTATCCCTTTATCTTTGGATATCTCATTCCAAGTCTCCACACCTTCAAGTTTCTTCTTCCTAACTCACCAACTCTTCATATTGAATCCCCCATAACCCCTTTCATATTTTCTTTCCAGCACACACATCTTTTTGTGTTGATGCTCCCCTATTTCCTAAGCGTCTATGGTCCACCTTCCTTTCTCAAAGGTACTCCAACAAATTCCTAAGTCTCAGGGTCAGTCCAACATGGAAAAATAATCTCTTTAACACTCCACGACACAACGAAATTGACTCTTTTATTCCAAATTCACTCAACACCTGAAAGGCCTAGAATGCACTTGTTTCCTAGTAGCCTTTTCTCAAGTCACCAAATCTACCAAAGTACATAGAAAAGTAATTGTACATTCAGAAATCAATGGTTGGGATACAAATTTTCCCAAAAGGACAAGTGTCGAAACCTTGAACAACTCCTCCAACTTGGAAACCCTCACCTTGGCTTGAAAGGGCTAATTGGGGCACCTAAAGAAGGAAGTACCCTTCAAACCTTGGACTTCACAAATACAACACTTGTAACACCTTGGGGAGCATAAAACACCATCAATCCTCTATTATTGGGCCTTGAAACAATACCCATTAAAATTTATGGGGACTACAAGAAATAAGCCTATGCTTCTCTACCAGTCACATTCAGATGCCTAGCTAGGGTTTCATGCATATCTCTCCAAAAATACAACCTCCCACTATAAAAAAAAATTCATTATACATTGCACTCTCTAACCTCCAGCATAACTTGGAATTATAATTTTCCCATGGTTACATCTCGAGATATGGAGAGAAAAAGTTGAAACACTGGATTTTGTCAAATTCCCGACCTGTTAGTGACTTTGACAGGATTTCTCCCTTAATAATCCACCTCAAAACCTCTAACTGGACTCAAATGCAAGTTAAAACAATTCCCCAATGTCCTATCAAGTTCATTTCTCTATTAGGGTCCATACAACTCCGTACACAATGAAAAACCAAATATTTTGATGGGAAAATACAATTTTCTTTATTGAATTTCAATTGTCTACATACAAAATCTCTTCAAAAACCTTGACTTTGATTGTTGACACAATTTTATATCTAATCCCTTTAGTTTAAAGCAATTTTGGTTGGTTATGAATGTTGGGAAACCATAATTTTAAAAGTTGCAATTAGCAACTTTTGTTGTTGACAACATTTGCACTAATTATTGACAACTTTTGCAAATTGACTTCCTAAACATCCTAGGAACCTACCAAGGGTGCATTTGACATTGTATGAGCATGTAAACATCAAATCAACCCTTCCTAACATAATTCTATCCAAACCATGTCCATCTAACCATAGTTGACCATAGGATTTATAGCGCATCCTAAGCCACTAGGCCTTACAAGTTCACTAAGTTGTCATCTAACTAGTCTTTTTGTGCAATTGAGAGCAATTTTACAAAGCTCAAATAGGTCCTTGGTGATAGAGGACCATGAGACAGTTTTAGAGACTATTGTGCTTGCATTTTATTTAAATTCCTATTAGTTTATGATTTAATGTTTCATGGGTATGTTGTTTATCCTTTTGTTTGAATAACCTTATTTCTGACACACATTTCTGGTGCCCACTGTGCGGCCCAAGCCCAAAAATTTCATCATTTTCTAATAATTTGTGCATGTAGAATAAAGACCATGGTGTACAGTTGTGTTTCAGAAGAAAAAGCTCATTTTTGGTCCCAAGAATGTTTTTATGGTTCTTAGAAGCTCGTTTGTGGTCCTCAGAAGCTCATTTTTGGTCCCCAAAAGCTCATTTTTAGTCTATAGAATCTCATTTCTAGTGAAATATCATTTCTAGAGCTACGTGTTTGGTGTTTTTTCCTTTGTTTCTAATAAAGTTGCATTTTCAGTGCATTTTTCTGCATTTATGGTTTATAGAGTTGCATTTTCAATGTTTGTTCCTTCGTTTCTGGTAAAGTTGCCTTTTCGATGACTATTCTACGTTTATGTGGTTTATTGATAGAATATTAAAGTTTTCTTTCAGAATTGCAGTTCTAACATCTAATCAAGTGATCTTTTTGTAATCTGATCTGATCTTATTGTGCAGATTGGAGATTCTAATATGTTTTTGTGGGACAAATGATCAATTTGAAACTATTAATGATTTAGTGATGCAGGAATGACTAGTTTATCCAAAATGAAGAAATTAGTACATCGCATTCATGGATTTAACAAAAAGGAAAGATTTGAAGAGAAATATTATCAATTAAAATATAATGTTCGCATAAACATCCCAGTTCTTATGTTAGTTCCTTAATTTAGGACTTAACATTATTATGGTTGATGTTTATTGAATTGTTTCTTGAGATTTTGATTATTAGAGAAGGTTAACAACTGACTTATCATGAAATTCAAAAAAATCATTAGAAGGATCCCCAGTTTTAGCTTGAGAAAGGAATTAAAGAAAATATTGGTGTATTCTTCTAATCTTCAGTGGGATAGATCCATTGAAATAATGCAAGAGGAAGATAAAGCTTGTGATCACTACATACACATTGTAAATCTCTATCAAGCAAGGTAGAACATGGAGGCTAGTAGAAATGGTCATTTTGAATAGATCATTGGTCATTTGAATTGGAACATTTTTTTAGTTTTCTAACCGTGGGATACTAACCTCTGATCACAAGCTTGATACCATCAAAGGAGCAAAAAAAAGAGTCAAAAAGATTTCTAAAATGCTAAAAGGGGCATATGATAATTCCTACAATCTCATGTGTGGCAATTTTATTTGAAAAGAATATGCTCTTAATTGAAAATGTAGATTAATTAGGGACCTTCATTGTTTGTGGACTAAGGTGATAAGGATATGCTCTCTCCTTACCTGGGTTACCAAAATACCAGACTAACCAAATTCCCCTTAGTTAGAAAAATTTAATGAAATTAATCTTGTGTGTGATGTTCTTGAATATTTGACGTGGTATGGATATGATCTCCCCTTAATAAGGTGACCAAAATACCAGACCCGATCAAATTCTAACTTTCATTTCAATAGTGCATTTAATCCTTAGCGGGCCTGCCTCCCAAGATTTTCCTTAACAAGTCCGGTGAGAGGGAATGACCCAAGTGGGATACAACCAAAATCCATGTCATTCCAACCCACTACAAAACAAAATGCATCCATCCTTAATGGGGTGATCAACGGAAAGATCTTGGGAATATTACTCTTCTAGTAGTCTTCAGGGATTGCACAAAACCGTGTTTTTATGTGAGAGAGATACCTCCTTAAAAGATAGAAATCCTTCCCATTTATCCATGGTGTATCAGTTATGGTACAAGGGGATTGCATCATCCCCTAAAGTTACTCATCATAAGTCCTCCCTTGGTTGTTTGGAAAATGTTTTTTGGAGGTGATTACCAAAAATAATTCCCTTACACATTGAAAGCCTTATAAAGTGTATAATTTCCCCTTCATCTCCGCATGCGGATCACCTCTTTTCTAAGGGGGACACAGTGCATGAGGGTCTAGAGCATCAAGTTTGATTAATTTAGAGATCATTATCCTATGATTGATACATTGAAGTCAAAATTTGCTTACATAGACTGCTTGAATTTTCTTTATTGTGTTATACCAGTGGAAATGGTTTGAGAACATACACTCTTTGTTGTATAAATCTAGAAGAAGAAAACAAGTGTTTGATGTGTGTGTTGTTCTTGAAATCAAAACTGAGAAATCATTCACCATCAATGGCTTGTTAAACATGTGTTTACAAACTCCTACTTGTTCCCTATGGGTTACCAACTTGAATTCTTTAAACATATGTTGTTTGTATCCTTAGGTGCTTAGGTAAATGCATAATTATCTTTCTATTTAAGATTCATGTTGCGGAAAATCATCCAAAATTTGAGAAAACAAAGAAACCTTGAAGCTATCAAACAACTTAGAGTAAAGAGTCATAATTTTAGCTAAACACTTTGGAGAACAAATAGCTAATTTTCACTACAATCAACTTGAAAGTGTCATAAAATCAACATTAAATCTTGATTTTGGAAAGTTCAACATCAAATTATTACAGGTTATTTTTAGAACTCAAGAGATCAAAATCAATCAAGAGTCTTCAGCATAGGGATAAATATTTTCCTATCTAGAATCCATTTAGACACACCTCATTTTCAATCAACAAGCACAATTGAACATTTGTTTATCCTTAGTTGTCAAAACTTGATCACAACTAACTTGTAACTTGAGATTAGAATAGTTTCATGCATGTGAGGACAAGTTCCTATAGATTCACAATTGTTCCTAATCCCAATAGAGAAACTACTATAGAAGAAAACCACCTAGATAAAAATAAACCACCAAGTGATCCATCACCACAAGTTGACTCAACCGAAAAAATTGACTCACAAAACTCTCTCAACTTGAATCAAGAGGAGAATGATTGGGCTAGGGATAATAATAATAACAACAATAATGATTCCCATAATGAATAAGAGGAAGAACTTACAGAAGAAAGAGTACAGAAGCACAACAAGATCTCTGATTTCAAAGGCTTAAGGAAAGAGTGTTGGAAACAATAAGGAAAGATTTTTCACGACCCTAGCACAAAAAGGGGTCAAGATACCTCACGATTATGATGTCTCAACATTAAAAAAATGAGGATGAGGTGAATCCTATAGGAGACTTAAACAAACACATTCAATCCCTCAAACAATAACTTTATGATATCAAAAGAGGGACTTCACATAAACAATACACTTTGGAAGGTATTTTTCCTTACCCATTTGACAAGACTTTGAATATGATGCCCTTTCCACCAAATGTAGAATTACCTAAATTTGATAAATACATGGGTATGACAGTTCTACAAACCATTCCGAGAATTTTGTACTCTTAGTATGGAGTTTAGCCATGAACCCACATATTTAATGTGATTATTTCCACAAAGTTTAGGTGGCCAAGTGATGGAATAGTTCTCCAAATTACCACCCAGGATTAGAACATTTTAAGAACTCATTAGCAAATTTTTTAGTCAATATTCCTACAACATTGAACCTGAGATAACCATGTTATACTTTTGCAATGATAGACAAAAGGAAGGTGAAGCTTTATTGACATACTTACATCGGTGGAGAAAACAATTTACTAAGTATCCGCGTACTATCCCATAAAAGGGAAATATGGCTATCTTCATAAACACCTTGACTTGACAAATGAATTTCATAATTCCATTACAATGCCCTGTCTCTTTTGACAAATTGATCAAAAATGGTATTACCATTGAGGATGCCTTATTTATAAATGGTGAATTGAAACTTTACAAGGACACTAAAAGCTCTACTAATAATAAAAAAATAACAACAACAATGAGAAGCCCAAATTCTAGACAAGAAACAAACATGTTACCAATGATGAGTTTGTAGATAACAATAATGTGAAGCCTTCAAAACCCATTTTTGATTTGTCAAAACCTCTAGTCAAAAACAATAATCAATTAGGAATCACATCTCAAAATAATCAAGACAAGTCCAAGGCCTTCTCATATCCTCCTAGACAAAAATTTGCACCTTTGGGAGAACCCCTCGATTCGGCACTGAAAAATCTTTTGGATAATAAAATGATCACATTACCTGAGGCCATAGGATTCAAAACAAGAGTAAAGATCACATGGTGGAATGACTCTCATTATTGTGACTATCTTAGGAATAAAGGTCAAAAGACAAATGATTTCATGAAACTAAAGCACACTATCCAAGATTTGATTGATAATGAAGTTATTACAATGGATGGTCATAAAATAAATGAGGAACACACAACCTTCAAAAATCCATTCATGGTCCATGAAAAAGGAGTCTTCAAAAATAAATCAAGGAAACAAAGACAACTTTTCACATTCATACGACAATACTATCAATAAAATTTCTTGTTTTGATGACAGAGTTAATGTCATTGTGATCAAAGATAAACATGAGAAAGAATCTGCCAACCCAATCACTAGAAATCAAAGAAAGGTTACTTTGAATGGGTAAACTTACAAGACAATATCCACTCCTAAACAATATGACATCATGGAAAAATTACACAAAACCCCACACAAATATCCATTTTAGAACTATTGAAATTTCACCAACACACAAGGATATCCTAGAAAGAGCTCTAGTTGAGACAAATGTACCTAAAAATTTGGTTGTTGTTTAGTTCCAGACTATAGTGGGACATTTAAATTCACCTCATTATCTCTCATTTTATGAAGAATATGAAATGTCTTTAAATCACCCTCATAATAACCCCCTTCGTATTAAAGTCTTGATTCATAAACGTCAAGTAAGATGAATGCTGATAGATAGAGGGGCAGGATTAAATATCTATACATTAAAATCGGTATGTGCAATAGGATAATTTGAAGATGTCATTGGTCTAAAAATGAAATCACTATCAAAGCATATGATGATGAAGAGAGATCTTCCATGGGACTGGTAGTTTTACCAATCAGACTGGGACCGATTGAAAAGAGTGTAGTATGTCAAGTCCTTGACTTGAATCTTTCCTACAACATAATTCTAGGTAGACCATGGATACATGAGATGAAATAAGTGGCATCTACCTATCATCAATGTATCAAGTTTCCATTTTAAGAACAAGAAATAAGAATTATCGGTAACTCAAATCCCTTTCAATATTGCAACACTATGAAACCAGTGACAGGTGTCCTTGTCCCATTTAATAGAAAAGTAGGTAGTTCTAGTTCTAAAAATACTAATACTCATCAAGAGACTTCAAATACTTCATCTTAAAATAAAGGAAAGAATAAAGTGGAGTATACACCTAGTTCTTCAAGTAAATAAAATATTTCTTCCCTAACAAGTATGATGAAACACCTAGATTTAAAGGACCAAGGAATGGGTGAATACTCATTGTCAATATCCAATTTCCCTACCTCACCAAGATCCCATGGAATACCATCAATTACTACACATCAAAGTCCTCAACTAAACACAGTGTTTGATGGGACCTTTGTCGAAGGAAAAAATAAAGAACAAGAGGCGGATAAAGACATATTATAATGGTTATATAGAGATGAAGAAGAAGAAAACCTTTCCCAACAAGTAAGAGCTATCGCAATACCTACTAAACAATATGGAAAAGGATTTAAGTTCATGAAAAAAATGGGTAAGATGGGACAGGTCTTATTGTCAAAGGAAAGAAGGTATCATAGAGCCCATGGCAATTAAATTCAAAAACAACAAGGATAAAAGAGGACTGAGATATCAAGAAGATCCAAAACCTTCACGAACCACTAGGAGACCCAAGAAAGAGAAAACTAAAGAAACACATCTTTAATTATCATGTCAAGAAGAAATTTCCCGCAAACAAAAGGAAGTAGAAGATACACAAAGGTTCTATGAGGAAGTTCATAAAGTCCAATCTTGTTGTAGTGACTCATACTCAAATGAGTGGGAATTGGATTCTCACACAAGAGAAGACTCTTGTGAAGAAAAATAAATTGATGTGGTTCAAACCTATGTACCTATATTTGATGAGGGAAAAATATCTAGGTATAGGCCATTTGAAATTCATCCACTACATATCAACAACATTTCTAATGAGGATATTCATATGACAAACTATAGGGATAACCTATGAGAGAGTTATGTTATTGACCTCGATCCCCTCATGGAAAGATTTGATCAATTCACTATCAGAACCCTCACCACACTCGAAACAAACCAACCTAATGAACCTTTACCATTAATCCATCCTAGCCTATTGATTGGGATAATACATGGCTAATTGAGATAGACATTTTCCCAAATGACCATGTCACTGCTATGTATCTCAATGTTGTTGAACCCCAAACAAATTTGACCAATAAAATCACTGACATGACTTATACTCGAAGGGATGTCAAGCCTTTCAGTCATAAAATGAATAAAATAAAAAAAGAAGATGAATCTAATGATGAAAACCATGTTATGGCAACATTAGATCAAAAAAGAGGAAAAAGAATGGATGTATCTGATGGTGAAAACCTCTTAAAGGAACCTAAAGATGAGAGGCTTGGCACTCTTCCTAAACATTTTCAAGAAATATCTTCCATACTAATAGAACCAACTGAAGTAGTCAATATTGGTGCCCCAGAAAGTCCAAAAATCATCGATCTGGCAGCGTCACTTTGAGAAACAAAAAAAAAAAAAAATTATCAAATTCTTTAAGGAAAAGCAAATCAACTTTGCATGGTCCTATGCTAACATGCCTAGACTAGATCCTGACTTAATCATGCATCATTTCAATGTAACCCTGGGAGCACAACCAGTCTAACAAAAATTAAGAAAGATGCATCCCCATGTGGCATTACTAGTAAAAGCAGAGTTGAAAATGTTACTAGAGGTGGGATTTATAAGAGCAATTGCTTATGCGGAATGGATATCCAATATTGTACCTATTTCTAAACTAGATAAAATTATCCATGTTTACAATGATTTCCAAGATTTGAATCTAGCTTGACCAAAGGATGATTTTCCCTTACCCAATATCGACACCATTGTTGATTTATTAGCAGGGCATGCCATGTTATCCTTAATGGATGGATTTTTTGGATATAACCAAATTAGAATTGCTTTTGAGGACCAAGATAAGACAACTTTCACATGCTCTTGGGGTAGCTTTTGTTAGAACGTGATGCCATTTGGGTTGAAAAATGTTGGCGCAACTTATTAAAGACCTATGACCACAATCTTCCATGATATGATGCATACCTTCATGGAGGGATATGTAGATTATTTATTAGGGAAAACACTCACAAGAGAATAGCATCTCAATATATTAGATCAAATATTTAAAATATTAGAACAATTCAACATGTGTCTAAATCATAAGAAATGTGCTTTTGGCATTACATCAAGAAATCTATTAGGCTATATTATCTCCAACCGAGGTATAGAAGTGGATCCAGCAAAGGTACAAGCCATTTTAGAAATGGTATCCCCCAAAGATATCATCCAATTGAGATATCTCCAAGCAAATCTCTAATCTATTAGGTGATTTAATTCAAAATTAGCAGACAAATGTGGATCATTTACTCAGTTACTACACAAGAATATGTCATACCAATAGGATGATAAATGTGAAGAATCATTCAACAAGATAAAAAAAATTGGATGAATCCTCTTATTTTGATGCCACCAATACCCAGAAAACCACTCTTATTATATGTCTCAGCTATCAAAAAATCATTAGGGGCATTATTGGTACAACATGATTCAGATGGAAAGGAAAGAGAAATATACTATATAAGTAGAACCATGGTCATTGAGACACTACAAGTTGACACATCCTATCAAGTTAATAGTCAAGATTGATCCATTAAAGTACCTTTTAAGTGAAGCAGCTCTGACAGGCAGAATAGAAAAATTAGTATTGATCCCTAGTGAGTTTGACCTTGAATATGTGGATAGAAAGGCTATTAAAGGACAATTATTTATAGATTAGTTAGTCAAAGCTCCTATACAAGATAACCAACCTTTACACATTGAGTTTCCTGATGCAACTATCTTTTAATTTACATCAACTCCATGATAGTTATATTTTGATGGTTCATACACTCAATATGGATCTAGAGAAGGCATTTTATTTGTCACCCCTCAAAGATACACCATTCTAAAGTCATACAAATCGATGTTCCCTTGCACTAATAACATAGTAGAATATGAGGATTTGGTGAGCGGTTTAAAAATAGTTCTTGAATGGAAGATAACAGAACTACATGTCTATGGAAATTCTCAATTAATCATCAACCAAATAAATAATGTTTATCAAACCAAAGATGATAAGTTGTTACCATACAAGAAAATGGTAGATGAAATCAAAAATTTCTTTGTGGGGATCACCTTTGAGAAAATTCCTAGAACTAACAACAATGTTGCAGACGCAATGGAAAGTCTTGCGTCTTTGTTACAAATTCCAGATCAACAAGTGCATTGTGATTTCTTGGTGGAAGAATTGTTAACCCCATCCCATTATTTCCCAAATTCCCAACTTATTTTCCACCTAACGGTTTCTATACCATCCCATTATGAAAACATATATGCCTACCTATGAGATAATATTATCCTGCCGAGTTTGTCTCAAAACCAAAAATGAAAATTTATTTGATGATCTTCCTGCTACACCATCCTTGCAAATGTAGTTTACCGACGAGGTCTTGATGGAACTCTTCTTAGGTGTCTTGAACGCGAGGAATCTGAAAAATGCTTAAAAGAGATACATGATGGTATATGTGGATCTCATTTAAGTAGACTAACCTTAGACAAGAAACTCATTCAGGTTGGGTACTACTGGCCAAACATGGAGCAGAACTCTTGCAAGTTTGTAAAGCACTATCACAAATGCCAAGTTCATGAGAATCTCATACATGCACCTTCTCAGGAACTCTATCTTTTCACAACACCATGGACTTTTAACCAGTGGGGATTAGATCTAGTTGGACAAATGTTTCCTCCATCTACTAATGGGAACAATTTTATCATTACAGCCACCAAATATTTCACTAAATGGGTTGAATCCATTCCCCTAGTCACTATCACAAGCAAAAAAATTTCCCTCTTTATCATGAACTATATCATTTGTAGATACAGAATTCCTTCCTTCATTGTGATAGATAAGGGGAAACAATTCAAAAATAAGGACATGGATACACTATGTGCCTAGTTTCACATCAAACAACATTATTCATCCATCTATTATCTACAAGGGAATGGACAAGAAGAGGTCATCAATAAAACTATCCTAAAAATATTCAAGAAAATAGTGAATGACAATGGTCGAGATTGGTACCTCCAATTGAATCTAGCATTGTGGGCCTATCGTACTAGTATTAGAACTCCCACTAGGGAAACACCCTATGCCTTGGTATATGGATCAGAGATTTTTTTTCCCATTGACATAGAAATCCATTCCCTATGGGTATCATTAAAAGGAATGGTAACAGAGGAAGAATACAAAGTATCAAGACTCCAAGAGTTGGGATTTCTAGATGAATGATGACAACAAGCCTTCGACCACCTCAAAGTCTATCAAAAACAAATGTCTAATAGCTATAACCACAAAGTGAAACCCAGGTCATTTTAGGTATGTGATCTCATATTGAGAGAAAATCCCCACAATCAATAGCATGGGGAAAAGAAGGGAAAATTTGAGGCAAACTCAATTGGCCCTTTCCTCATCGTATTAGTATTTGGTTTTGGTGCATACCAACTATCAACACTCGAAGGTAATCTACTACCTGAACCCATCAACAATATTCACTTGAAAATGTTTTATGCTTAAGATCATCAAATCCATCTTGTACATATTAAAAGATCCTGAAGAAATTCCAAAAAAAAAATATTGATTCTGAGAAAATTCATAAAAATCAGGAAAAGTCCTAAAAAAATCATTAGCTTGATGAAAACCTAGCAAATAGGCGCCTTGATAATAACAAAAAAAATCAAAAAGACAAAAACAAAATCAGAAAAAGAGAAAAGTTCCTTGGTGAAAACATGGTAAACATGCACCTTAGTAGCAAGAAAAAAATCAAATATCCCAAAAAGTGCAATAAAAACTTAGTGAAAACCTGGAAAATAGGTGTTACTAGTGATAGTTAGCTTCTTCATCTATCAGCGTCTTGCATCCATCCCCATTTTATAAAGCTATAATAAAATCCCTTTTGCACATAACAGCCTGGTCCTACCATGGTTTGGGAAATCACAGTCATTTGTTGTGCATCACTGGGGGCAAAATCCTCCACCTAGTAGAACAAAATTGCATTTCAAAACAACAAACAAATTGACAACGCAAACCACAATTCGTATAACCAAAGACAATCAGATACCTTGGAAATCAACCATCTCACTGAAAATTCGCATCCCACAAATGAGACAAAGCACAAAAATTCGACAAACAATTAGATGCTAAATTTTGCATCATGATCTTAATAGTTTAAAGGTTTATCAATTGTAATTGGATTTCTTTGACTATCATATTTCCTAAGTGACTCTATGAGGTGTCTAGCTAGGGACACAATGAAGGAGAATGAATTTTTTTTTTTTTTTTTGTGAGTTCATTCTTAGTATGAGGCCAGTTCATCTAAGGACATGAACATCAAAGACTTGTCGAGGAAATCATGAATTAGCATCAGAAAAGAATAAACTCTTGTTTATTTATGCAAGAAATACTCAGGTCATCTTGGTTTGATTGTTCCTTGATTCTTGTATACACTCAAACTATTAAAAATTCATGAAAGAAGTACTCAGGTCATCATGGTTTAATTTTACCATCGATGCTTGTACTTACTTTCAATATTTCAAAAGCTCAATGATGAAAAATAGCATGTTAATGTTTGTAGCTTCAGTTGCATGATCATTATAATGCATATAATATATGTTGATTAATAATAATATGATATATATGTTATATTATTATTAATCATATGAAATTTAATATTCAATATTAAATTATTATATTATTCTTAATTAATAATTGATTGATGAAACATTATAAGATTGATTAAATTATAACTAATGGGAAGAGGCATGTCCTTTCTTATAAATAGTAAAGAATAGATGTGTCCCATGAAGGGACATGTCTCTGCTAGGCTCATTCCCAATATAAATGAAAGATAGATTGTTGCATTTGAAAAACACATACAACATAGAGTGTTATTACATTTGCACCTATCCTAAAAATTAACATGGTATCAGAGCCAAACTGCAAATGTAAGAGAGTAGTTTGTTCATGGTGAATGTGTGACTATCTCATAAAATACAGTCTTTGTATAGGTACCATATCTCACCAATCCACCATTGGATTTTTCTAAATTTTGGATATGCCCGTGAAAACCAAATTTTGAAGAATATCACCAGAGCGATTGGAGAGAACGTGTGGGGTTTAAAAGTTATGACAGACTGTGTATAGGTCTATGTGAAATTCCTGAAAGCGGCTTTCATTAAAGAGATATTTATTTGTTATGAATGTGGTCAAGCATTAACAAAGAAGAATATATTAAAGGAAGTGTGTCTCTTTCTAGAAATAAATAATTAATTATAGAGTGTCACCTCTCTTGGAGCACTCAAGTCATTTCACAAGAAGACATGAGTATTATTCAACGATATAAGAGTGGGAATTATACATTGTGGGTGGAATAATAACCAATGTTACATTTCCATTTGAACAATCTTTAGTGGAGAGTGAGAAAATGATGATCATCCACTCTAGGTTTTCGCTTTGCATGAAGGTCGTTGACATGGCTAACACGAACAACATTATGATCTCCAATAGTGTGTCCGCCGCAAACAACTTCAAATTTTGATGAGAGTTGATATTTCCTATATGGGCTCACCTTACAAAAGGAAATATTTGAAACTTAAGATAAGTATTTCATGTTTTATTAATGCACGTGAATTCTATAATATTGGCTAGTAAAATATTGTATGCTTCTATCTTTGGTATTTTCGTACGAGATAGTTTAATTTATAAGCTATGTGTAATTTATCTCTGACATACCTTCAGGACAGAAGCACAAGATATTTTTTTCAGAGGGAGTTTGACTCTTTAGAGGTAAATTTAGATGAGGAGCTAAGAAGAGTGATATCAGACTCAGAGGGAATCTAACAGTTTATCTTAAGCAATCTTGGTTGATCAATAGATTGATATCTTCTCTGTGAGAGAATTTCAAGGTGAAATCCCTTTTTTTCACCCTCTGCACTAAGACATGATGGATTTCATGTGTGTGACTCCATATTTTCAATCAGCCTACCCCTGTGTACATCATGAAGAAAGTGATGAATTCCAAATGATTATCACTTGTATTTGTAAAAGTTATTGGAAGGTGATGATCTTACAATAACTTGACCTTCTATTGTGATAGACATCTTGTAATGGCTGAAAGAGATCATAATAGATGAAACTTGTGGATAGAATTACCGATTGAGGCAATCCACATTAAATCTTGAGAAGCTTCTAGATAGAATCACCGATTGAGGCAATCCACTAGGGAAATTGTGGATAGAATCGCCGATGGAGGCAATCCACTCTAAATCTCATGAGTTTGTGGATAGAATCATTGATGGAGGCAATCCACTCTAAAGCTCATGATTTTGTGGATAGAATAGCCGATGGAGGCAATCCACACGAGAGCTTGTGGATAGAATCATTGATAGAGGCAATCCACTCTAAATCTCATGAGTTTGTGGATATAATCACTGATGGAGGCAATCCACATGAGAGCTTGTGGATAGAATCATCGATGGAGGAAATCCACTCCAAAGCTTGTGAGTTTGTGGATAGAATCACCGATGGAGGCAATACACACAAGAGCTTATGGATAGAATAGTCGATGGAGGCAATCCACCTAAGAGCTTGTGGATAGAATCATTGGTGGAGGCAATCCACCTGAGAGCTTGTGGATAGAATCATCGATGGAGGCAGTCAACCTGAGATCTTGTGGATAGAATCATCAATGGATGCAATCCACATCTTGAGACTATGTTTATATTGATTACATTATGAGGATGATGTTTTTATTTCTTACATCATATGATTGATGTTTTCAAGTGTCATATAAGTGTTGACACAAGACACCACTACACATTCTATCTGATCATCCTTCCTAGCTAAGAGGGAGTGTTAATGTTTGTAGCTTCAGTCGTATGATCATTAGAATACATATAATATATGTTGATTAATAATAATATAATATACATGTTATATTATTATTAATCATATGAAATTTAATATTCAATATTACATTATTATATTATTCTTAATTAATAATTGATTGATGAAATATTATAAGATTGATTAAATTATAATTAATGGGAAGAGGTATGTTCTTTCTTATAAATAATAATGAATATACATGAACCATGAAGGGACATGTCTCTCCTAGCCTCATTCCCAATATAAATGAAAGAGAGATTGTTGCATTTGAAAAACACATACAACATAGAGTGCTATTACATTTGCAATTATCCTAAAAATTAACATTGCACAACAAAATGATCCAGAGGATGACAACGTTGCATTTAGTTTTGCATTTAATTTTGCATTCAAATTCGGGATCATTTTCATCCTCGCATCTAGTGGATTCTCAAGGCTGGAAGCTTATCATTAACTATCTTTCTCATGAATGGGGAAAAAAAATCATCAAGTGTGTAAAAAATATCTAATAAATGCTCCCCTTAGAGGCCACTGGTCTATTGTTGTCATGTCCCTTATCTACCAATCAATCATGGTATCAACTTATCTTTCTCTAGCATCAAATCAATATTTTATCAATCCATCAACAATATATCAAACATCCAAGATCAAACACAATAATCTATCTGTCCATCAATCTTTCCTTAGTCAATCATTATCAACATCAATCTACCAATCAAATTGATTGTATCAAATTACTCAATCAATCATCACTTTTCTTATACAGGATATATCTTTCCTGAAACCAAACGTTGTCACTTGTCTTATACATGATATATCTTTCTTGAAGCCATAAATTGTCACCAGCCTTATACAGGATGGGTCCTTCCTAAAATCATAAATGATTCTCAATTAACCATCTTTATATCAAACATCGATCAATCCTCATAACTCACCAATCTATCTATTTGCGGCTCTAGACTATCAGGGAATCACGCATCACACATCAACCTATGTATCAGTTTGATCTGATTATCTATCTTTAGTTCTTGGAATTTCATCTTAATCATTGATGATTGTTGATCACATTCAATTGATGAATCCTTTTCACATCCAAGATATTGAGAGCTAAATTGGAAATGGTCGGATAATTGCAAAATCTTTCCCATTTACCTCTCGAGGGGGCATATAGGCTGCTATTAGAAAATATTCAAATCTGGGGCATCAAATAAACAATTTGAGGCATCGATTAAATCAATTTTCAACATCAAGAGCATCAATCGAATCACGTCACCAAACTAGGCAGGGACATTTAACAAGTATTATTTCAATCAACACATTGTCCGCACATCGATTCAAAGAGGGGGAAAATGTATACACTAAAATTTTGTCCAAATGCATTTACTAATGAAGTACTAGCTATTCAATTAATGTCCTAAGTCTTCTATTATATAATTAAATTTAAATATTTAATTATATAATTCATTCAAATTATTCCTAATGTATTAAATTTTACTTAAATACATTTTCCTCCATCAACTTCCCCCCTTGAATAAATTTTATTTATGCAAGTATCCCTTCTTGAATAAATTTATTCAAAAAGGGATACTTGGATAAATAAAATTTATTCAATAAGGGATACATGGATAAATAAAATTTATTAAATAAAGGTAAGTTGATGGACCAATATGCTGATGGACCAATATGTTGATGGACCAATAATAAATTTGTCCATAGAATCTCACATCATATATTGATACTCAACTCAAGAACTGTGGGGATAAAGATAATCATATATAAGCCATGTACTTGGGTCCATCATAAGGGGAAGCACTGATTACATTTTCCTTAAGAAGTGGAAGCTAAGGTCTCTTTGCGCCACCATCACACGTACATCATACACTACCTGAGGAAAAGATGATGCTACTACCCCTTCACATACTGACTTACCAACAATTTATGGGTTGGCACTCAGTAGGGTCAACACATGCAACATAATGGTGGTATGGTCCTCGCACCCAAAAAAAAACATAAAATCCATGGATGGGTACATATCCTCACCACCTCATGGGCACACAATGCAAGTACTAGTTATACACAACACACAATATAGCATTGGTACTGGATGTTCACATACACAGGGAGTAAATTCCAATCATGAGTACATCACTGTAATATAAATTCCATTGCTTCTCAACACTAAGAAAAATAAGTATCACATATCAAATGCAAGTACTCCCTAACATCCATCATAATCTTATTACCGGGAATCATTACCCATCATTCATATTTTCTCATTTTATCTCTTCACAAAACATAAAGAAATAACATTTTATTGAATGGACGATTCCAATAACATATGAAGCAGGTGCATTAATAATAACACATTATACCAACACTCATAAAATGAGCACACATTTCAATGTTCTAATCAAGTAAATATAATAACTTTTACTTCACACATCTACTTGCCCACTCAAGAAATTTGTATTTCCACTAACATCATAAGAAAATTTATCAATTTAAGAGCACTCAAATTTTCCACTCAAAAGAACACAAAATAATTTCCTTAACCACATATATCCACTTAACATGCAATACATCAACTTTTACCATACTTATAATATTTTCATCACTAAGAAGCATCTTTGTTAATCACATATCAGGCATTAAAAAAAAGAAGAGGTAGTTTAATTCTCAATTCTAGTAGTCATCACTAAACAAGGCCCATTATTCAATTCCACACAAGGTAAGAGTCATTCACTCCTTTGAGAAATAATTTCACTTTACTAACCATGGTAAGAAAACATTTATCATTTTAGTCTAGTGAACACAAAAACATGATTACTTCCCAATACACCATCTTCTACATGCATGGCATTATTGATAACAATAGACATGTGTAAATCACATTTAAACAATAAGCATGAAGAAAATATATTCGATGCCTATCTCTTGCATTCATTAAGAACTATGAATTGAAAATAATCTAAAGCCACATGATATCAATTCAACAATTTCTTGCAACGCAAAGGCATATTACATGAAGGAAATAAACATGAAGTCAGATCAATCATAATTTATACAAGAAGAGAATGCATACTACAAGCACATCCAAACTACCTCCAAGATCATCATCACCTTCCCACGAGCATACTAAGGCATACACAAGCCTATAAACCACCAAGAAAATGAGGGAAAAAATACATCCAACCTTAGGGGACTCTCAACTAAGGTTACAAGTGCAGATAAAAAGAAAGGTCTAGGAAGCAAGCTCATCAACATCTAAAAATAGGGATTGGTAACCTCAACCATCTATCACCATGCTAAGGCAAATAAGAAAGAAGTCTCAAATTTAATTCACTGCAAAAAACACACTACAACAGGCCAATGGGTAACAATATTAACCAAAGATATTAGTGCTGGAACATGGGGTCTGATACCATATGTAATGCCCCACCAAGGAACCCTCAAAATAATAGGGTAAAGTATGCACTAAAAAAATATTTTTTGAACATACAAATATAAATCATTCAAAAGTGCATAAATAATCAAAAGCATTGACTGCAGAAGTGTATAAACATAATATACATAGCATAAACAATAAAGAACTAACAATGATTATATCATAATCATGCACAATCGAAAGTCTTACAATCACTCCCAAGGGTTCCATGACAACATGGCATGTAGTACACACATTCACGAGATTACCTAGCAAGATCTCAGACCACGTCCAATGAGATACAAGAGGCCAAGCTGACAATAAATCACAACATCCAAATGGAGGATACTAAATCAATCCTTTGAATCTATCTAAACAAGGATTCATTTTAAACACCAAAGAAAATATTCCTAATGTGGTTAAACATACAAGTACATTTCCTTTCTAAACATGATAAGAAACAATAATTAAATAAACATATACTAAAAGCCATAAATAAGGTCTGGAAGACATCCAAGGACCCTCGGGAATCCAAATCGGAGGCATAAATCCAACTCCCGGCTCACAAAATTACATGTTAATCCAAACTGGGTGCAGACATTGAAGGCAAGTAGAGAAGTTGATCTATTAGCACAGACGTTGATCTACATGTGGAGACACTGATCTGCGTAGATGTCAGTATGTGCAAAAATCAATTTGTCAATTAACAGCCCTCTGATACAAAATTCTCAGTCCAGACAGGTGGATACACTAGTTTCAGGTAGAGACATTGATCTATGCAAACATCAATCTACGTAGAAGCCAGTCTGTAAATTTGGTCCAAAACAAAAGGGGAAAAATCTCAAATCCTAAGTTGACACCAATGTATGACTGATAAATGACTAGCTCCACACTGGGGAGTATCGAATATCATAATTTGAGGATGTGCACACCCGATAAAACAACAACACATAACGGAAACTAATCTACTAAGCATGAGCATCAAATAAATATAGAATTGAAAATAAATGTAATTGAAAGAAAGTAGCACTCAATGCTCAGAATATCAATATCTGGAGGAAGGCCACCGCCTATACATCGGTCCCCAAAAGTGGTAAAGTGCAATGTCACCCTACCATGTGTAACCTTCAAGCCCACCCCATCATTCTCATGGAGATAGTAACTCGGTCACAAACACATAGGAATAACACGCACACCAGATATGGCTACACACACCAATCAATGTATATAAATGCAGATAATCAATAACACAAGGAGATCACTCAACATGCAAAAAAGCATCTAAATGAAGTATCAATGCAACATTCACATAACATCAAGGTCACTACTCAGTACTAAAATGGCTTGGTGCAAAGACTCAGGAGTGGGAGTGTCATCACATGGCACATGGTGGGTCGTGGCCCATGCGACTTTGAGAAATCCTTCTCTCATCAAGGAATTTCTGCTGTCATATCAATGTTCATAGAAAACAAGTGGAATCTGTACCGTATGAACATCCATAGATGGAAAGTTACTATGTCATATCAACGTCCTAAAATGAGAGCCATTCAAAGACATATCATATCAACATCCCCAAATGACGGCAAGGTAGTCATAATAAATCTAATTGTTAACATTAGTAATTATGTTTTAACTCCATTCATTTATTTAGTTCACTTATTAAGAACTCTACCAAGGGATATCCTAGGACCCCTTTGTATCCCAGCATGCTTTGGAGAGCTACTCAACTCCATTACTCAAACACCAAATAGACTCATCTCGTTATAACGAGGGACAAGTAAAATATTGCAACAAGGCATAAGGAAAAAGAAGACTCAAAGTCATGAAAAACCATAAACATGGTAAACTCAATTGGTCTCAAACTAAGAGTATGGGTCACTCGAACCTTAGCATAGGAGCATATCACAACTACATGTTTGGATGTGATCTCAACACCTACATCCACATTTCATATGCAAGTTCCGCTCAATTATGGAAGGTGTCATTTTTTAAGACAAGAGCAACAACAATAAAAGAAAATAAAGGAGGATATCTCAACTCCCTAATGCTCAAGGTAAGAAAACTGAGTAAAATGCAATAAAGGCTCAAATGTTAAACCACTCAATCGACTACAATGCCAAGAGCTTGGAATTCAATGAAATCCAACATACATATCGTGAAGATGCGAGGAAAGCTCACAAATCACAAAATACATCAAAATCCCAAATTTTGGCAAAATCTGGCAAGATACAAATATCAACATTTAGCATTGAAAGGGCATTTTCGGATAAAAATATAAAAATACTCAGAATGTCCTACAACCATTCTGACTCTACAATCCTATTCATTGTAGTATAAAATACTGATTTTAATAACTAGATATTGTCAAACATGGCAACTGAAAGGTTCTAGATGGCACGCAAAATGATTCACCAACAAAAAATCCCAAAAATTAACCTTAAAATTTAGTTATGAAATTAAAACTCATTGGTCTAAATCCACCCAACATCACACTTTTTAAATAAAATTCCTCACATGGAAAAATGGGCGGCATGAAGGTATAAAAACTTGCAATTTAAAAAATGAAATATACATAAGCCCAACTAGGCACTAAAAGAGCTCAAATAAGTGGGGTAAAAACATAAATACATCTCACATATCAAATACAAAAAATTTTAAGCAATCATACAAAGAAATGAAGGAGTAATGAAGAGCCCTACCTCTCAAATGGAGAATTAAACCAAAACGGAGGATGAAATTCGCACACACCGTGAGATTAAAAAAGGCAACTATACAAAGAGTAGCAATCACGACCCGAACAAAAATCGGATGGAGAAATTGCTCCCAACGAGAAAAAGATCGATTTCTCACAAAGAGGATTTTTGTAAAAACTTTCTCTCCAAAAATACATAAGTCAAAATGAGTTCTAATTCCGCATTATAAAGTCATTTTTTGCTTCAAAAGTGAAAAAGGCTAAAATAAAAAGCCACTTGAATAAATTAAAACAACTATAGACTTCCTGAAAATCCCTCATGAATAATTAAATCAATTCCAAATAAATAGAATTCCACTACGATAAATTAGCCGATAAAATTAAAATTAAATTTTCAAATAATCAAAATCAGCATTAAATCCTAACTCAACTGTGACAACTGCGGGAACTCTAAATGCACAAATACATGCACTGATCTATCACAAAATGCATATGAAATCCTAATTTACCAACACGTACCAGAGGAATAAAATAACAATTATAGATACACTGCCCATACAGGGATAATATTGGCTCAATCATGAAAGGTCGGTGAAACTGTCTCCTGTGCCACTGCCGGGGATAAAGACACACTCAAATCATATAATAAGGCAAAATGATGTCTGGTACCTGTCCACATTAGAAAAATAGTTGAAGCACATGTATATGATGGACAATAAAATGAAGCAGAGGGGCATAGGACATCGTGTGGACCTTAGCAAGCAACTACAACTCTGTTCCACCTCATACAAACACATCAAGCACAGTGATGTAAGGAAATATCTCATTTAAACTAAACATATCATTCACATTTAAAGTATTTAAAATAATTATTCTACAACATTTAATCATCTACAAAAATATCAGCATACATCAGTGAACATCACAATAAAATACCCCCAACATAAAAGGCACAATAGAATAGACATCAATAATAATCTAACATCTACTGGCATACACATCATTTATGCGTCATCAATAATAACCACCATTTAAGAATTTCAATTATAACTCTTCTACTAGCTACATTTATCCTTAAATAATATTAATTAACACTAATGTCATTAACCATCATCTAATCAATATATCATAATCCACCCAAGCTAACATGTGAGTGTCATAAATTATCATCTATGACTATCCATTATTAGTAAAATATCATCGAAGAACATTAAGTAACATCATGGTATTTCACTTAATGCTTGCATATGTTATTTGGAATTAGGTAAAAATAGGTTTTGAAGGGGCCCCGAAACCCTGTACAAAGAAGATACTTAAGATAAAACTTTAAGATTTCCCAACACACAACAGACCAACCAACCCAAATGGCCTGATCCCCAAAGAAACACCCAAAATATTGTTGCCAAAGATGGAGCTTTGAATACCAGTAACCCAGGAATAAAACCAACAACAAGATTATCCCTTAGACCCCTTCTTGTGGGATCAGAGTGTCATATCAAAAGAAGGTGAGGATCTTTTGAGAGATTTACCTTTAACCGTAATCCATCCTTCTTCCACTTTAGCAGCCTCATCCTGCCAGCAAAGGGAATCCAGAATCAAATTCCCAGCATCTTTTAATGCTTGCATATGTTTCTAGTGACATTAAATAGTATTTAACATCAAGTATACTTACTTCATTGCACTTGCATTCCAAGATCCAAGGCTCTATTACCTCCTTGTAATGACGGGGTTGGAGTGGCACTACACTTCATCAATGCAATGATGTTATATGATGATGACTAGATGCATTCATATCTTCATAATTATTTTTTATTTCAAAACTAAAAGTGCTCTTAGGTTGCTATGATCTGGAGTACTATCTTTGGCACTATGTTGATGGATTAATTTTGTTTTACGTGCATTATGTTTCATGGGATGAATGATATTGTTACAATTAGAGATTTGATGATATTGCGATTAAATGATGTGATGGACATGTTTAGGTTATATGATTAGTGTATGTGTTTCCTTGTGATATATGATAATGATTACTTACATGTTTATAGGTTACTAATGTTTCAATTTCTACTATGCTCATGTTATTGTTCTTATAGATCTTGTTTGATGTGTTTGTATGAAGAGGGACAAAGTCATAGTTACTCACTTGTGAGGTCCACACGATGTCTCGATCCCCTTCACTACTTGTCATTGTTTGATATTATATATGTATATGTGCTTCAACTATTGTACTAACATGGATAGGTATAGGGCATCGACTTCACCTGAATTGATAGGTCTAAGCGTTCCCAAAATAAAAATAAATATATAACCTCGATAGTGGTTAAATATGGAGGTAGTCATGTGGCCAACTTGCATTCAACCAAAATTGGCATTCCAGCTTTTGGATGACAGTTTTCTTGATATGTATCTACACCCGCCAATTGTTGTATGGAAACGTTTGACTATTCTAGTATGCATGATTTGGATGTATGATAAGTTGGGTCTCCATGTTGCATTGTGATTGTTTCACTTGTGTATGTGCCTATGTCATTCAATGGAACCGGTCAGTATTTTGGGTGTATTAGTTGTAGCCAGCTACTTTCTAGAGAGATTTAATTATATTGAGGTTTTACTATTTTGAATTGAGGGCTTTTGCAATTATTTATTTGTTGATGAAATTTTATAAATATTGTAGTAAAAAAAATGGATTTTTTAAGTCATTTGGGATTTCCATAAAATTGACTTCTATCTCATTTTCTATAACTTAGTTTTATAGCATTTTGGAGATTTTTCACAAAAACTCCATGGAAATTTGAAATTTGAATGAGAGGGAAAAATTTTGGAGGTTAGATTTTTGTGGGCATTGGACTTTTGGCTCCCTTGGACTGATTTCTCCTCCTCCAAGTTTCATCACTTTTGGTGGAGTGTTCTTCATTTTCTAAGCTTATTTGGGGTTTTCTTGGTCATTAAAAGGTATGTTCATTTATTTTCATCAATTCTTATTTAAATCCATTGTTTGTTTATGTAGATTGGTCTTAAGGCTTAAATCCATGAACTCTATGGATGAATTTACTTGATTGTGGAAGGAATTGGTGATTTCATGCCCAAATTGATTGTATTTTTATAAAAGGAGGGTTTTTGCTTATGCTCATGGATGGAGCTTTCATAAATGGGTTTTTAGATTGTTTAAATATATTTTTGGAATGTTTATGATGTGAGGGAAAATGGATTTTCCTGTTTTATTAAGATTTCAAAGTTGAATTTTTATGAATTTTGGCTTGGGAAGCTCATATTCGAGTTTGTATTCATTGTGTGCCCCTAGGGTGGCATCTTCATTGTGAAAGTGCCTTGTTGTGGTTATGTGAGGTCAATGTCAATCCCCTGGATGCCTTGTATTTGTATTCTATCCATGATGAGGTCTTAATCGTGCAATGAGTATGCTTGTAATTGTGGAAAATTGGCTCTTGTGTGTGCATCTCAATACCTTTGGATCACACTGCATAGATGAGATGGTTGTATCATTGTTGAGGGATATGTTGACAACTCTCCATGCTTGTTTGGATGTGATGAGACTTCTTCTATGTCATTTGTGTACAGTAGGTGTTTGAGTGGACATGTAGCCAACCTTGGGAGTGGCTCTCAGGAGGGGAACCAGGGCACAAAGGGGTCATCAGGGTAACCCATTGTAGAGTTCTTAATCAAGTGAGCATAAATAAATTTAATGGGGTTAAAATACTTAATCAAGATAAGTATGGATATGTGGACCTGGATGTACTGGCCACAAAGGGCCTAGATGTATCAACCATAGATGCCTCCTACATGTTTTACAGGCTTCCATTAGTCATGAACAAAGTGCAGAAGGCCTAGAGAGTTACCAGAACATCAAGCTCCTCATCTCCACAAGAGGATAGTTTGGCATCACATGGACCAGATGGCCATGTGATCACACTCCCAATCTTGGATTGTGTACCCACTCAGATTTCTCAGTGAGTCAGTTGTCATGTGATGTTTAGTTTCTTGTATCCTGTATGGTGTTGATGTCTTGACCTTGTTTGTGGTGTACCCGAATGTGTGAGTGTGAGTGTGTATGTATGTGGTACTTTGGATCCTATATAATCATCCATCTTGTGGTTGTATGTGGTATTATGGAAGTGCATATCAATATACCCTATGTGAGAACCTTGCTTGTGTGTTTGGCCCACATGGCTATCCCCGTGAGCACAGTGAGAGAGGGCCAGAGGCTTCCTCATGGTTAGGTGGCATGACCAACCATTGTTGGTGACCAATGTACAGGTGACGAGCGGTCCTAGATAGTATTTGCACACCTTCTGGAAATGGGACACCGCAATGTTGTATCCTTATATTGTTCCCATGCATGGTATCATTATGTTGTAATCTGATATTTGTATCCTTGCTCAATTGTACTTTAGATTTTAGTACTCTCTTATAGTATAGATTGTGTTCATGAAATTGTGTACTTGGAATGCTATGATGTTATTGACTATATTTATTCACCTTGCGGGGCTTGAATGTTCCATGTTAATGTAGTCATGCAACCTTAAATCTTGGACTTCTATTTGATCTACCTCATGAGTAACATAGTTACTTGATTATAAATTAATGTGAATATGATGTATTCTTCTTATTTGATGTTATTATGACCTTGTATGCTCCTGATACCTCCCAGGATGGTTTATGCCCTTCCGATGATCAAACCTAGGAGTTAGCACCTAATTTCCTTAAGTTCCTCAACCTAGCTCTATTTCTATGCATACACCTCAATCTCTTACACATTTACCCTAATTAGTTGTGCATTTGTTTGCAAACATTCACATTTGTCTATCACCCATGTGCATATGAGCGAGAATGCCTATGAAAATATCTCATATTTTTGCACAAACATACTCTTTTATTGTGTGTTATGACTACATTTCTACATATTTACAACAATTTGTAGTTCCTCTTGACTTGTGCAAAAATGAGTTTTTGATTCAAATACCCTTTATCTCTGTGATCCTTTTGGAATATTCATATTCATGGTTTGACCTCATTTACTGTGTTTATCAATTGGATTCCTAAAATTATATATGTATGTGTGTGTGTGTATACATATTTATATATACAAACATGTGTGTGTGTGTGTGTGTGTGTGTGTGTCCACACACAAGGAAAATGTAGGTGCCTTTAATAACATCAAATTATGTGTTTTTATGTTCAATCATATTATGCATTGGAATGTCTTCTACTTATCAACAATTATGTGTGTGTGTAGACACACACAAGGCAAATTTAGGTGCCTTTAATAACATCAAATTATGATATTTTATGTCCAAACATATTATGCATTGAATGTCCTCTACTTACCAACAATTATATCTTCAATTTTTGCATTGGATGGACAACTCACCCAAGTGTTCTTTTGTTTTCTCAATGTCATTATGAATGGATTTCACTTAGTAAGATCAATTTGAGTATTGAATATCTTTGATAAATTTACTATTATTCTCTGCCAATAACATTTGTACACTTGTCAAAAATTTCCCTATGAAAATCTTCTACAAATTAGTGTCTCAATATCTGAAAATTTAATCATGTTTCTACCAAGGTGGGTATTCAATATTTATAATGATCCAAACAAGAATCTTATATTTATTAAACAATTGGTGAAAATTTTTAGGAATAAGGTGTCTCAACCTTGTATATTTCCTTACATTTGATATTATTTATTTTGTATTTAATTGTTTGAAAATAATGTATTTAAGTTTGATGTCCGTTATGTCATTTAGTTGAGTGGACATGTTGTGTTTTCACTCCACTTGGAAGATGACAAGGATGATCAAACTTGGTCTAGGTGAATAGAGGTTATTTGCCAAATGTCGGCACTTTGGAAAATGTGTAAGGTGAAGACATGCAAGACATGTGGAAACTGATTATGTTGAGTATTGTACACTCTTTTGCAATGTGTGGGGTTCCTATTTTTTTGGAGAATGGTAAAACCCTAATACGGTTATCTTTGGAAGTTGCTCTAAAAAGGGAAGTGCATGATATAAGAGTTTTTGGGTTGCAAATCGTAGAGTGAAGTTAGTGTATTGTTAGAATGTTTTTATGTTGCCAGATTTGTCTTCAAGTGTCAATTATCTCCTGAAAGAACTTGCATTGCAAGTGTATTATAAACAGCAATAGTTTTGATTAATACATTGTGTAGGTTTTGGAGTGCAAGGGTTTTTTACCGAAAGGTTTTCCCCAGGGTAAGTCATTGTGTCATTCTCATTTTTCTATGTATGCATGTTATTGTATTATCATTCTATAATTGATAAGGGTTAAATCTTAATTTGCACGATCCTCTTCTCGGGAGTTTAGCGTAGGGAACTGTTTTCCGCACACTTAGTTTCCGTTCAAAAATTAATGTGGACAAAGTAAATTAATTGCAGATTTATCATGATGTAAAGGTGTAGGGTTCAAGTCTCATATAATTTTTTTAGGCGTTATATGCATCAAAAAAGGTAAATAAAAAGGTGTTATACAACCAAAATCAAAGAGTAATGCCTAATGCACTCGGACACATAAACTCTTAAGGCAATTTTATAGGTTGAAATATCAAGTTTGAATTTCACAAAAGTTTCTTTTAATTGCTTGGTATTACCAATGTATTCATACTCTATGAAATAGAAATATTTTTTTGTTTAGTAAATATAGAGCTATGACCATTCATTGTATAGGGTTTAGCACATTTTGAATCCACTAGTGATGTTATTTTTTAGTTTTGGAGAAATTTTATCACATAAAAAATCATTATAGGTGCATTTTGAATTGAAAATAGTACCATTTTTTTTTAAATGGCTAATTTTTTCTTATGCTTGTACTTTCAATTATTGTATTATCAAAAGTTACATGCTTGTCAGATCCATTAATAATAAATTTTGATGCAGGAGCATCCCGAGTCCGAGGCAATCAACATCACCATAGATATCTTTTTATTTGTTTTGGTGTATTTTTTAGATTTAGTTTCATGGCCTCACCTCACATGTTCTTTGCATTGGTCATTTGACAATTCCAGAATCATTATTGTGCATAAAATGAATTTTTTGAGAAGGTTTTAGAAGCTACCAAACAAATTCATTTGTCAGGTGTAAGAGACCCAATTAGTTTTCTTCTTTCATGTGAGGGAGGACAGAGTGCATTTTTTCTTCAAAGAAACGGTTGAGGTAGCATGAGTAATCAAAGAATCCTTATGTAGTGGAAATGAAGACAGCTATGTAAGGGAATAAATAATGAATTTGGTTATGAAGGGAAAAGACAAGTGTTTTGTATAGAAGGCATTGTGGAAAGGGAGAGGTCATGGGAAGGAAAAGAGAAATGACAACCCACTCCAAAGAGAAAAAAATGGAGCTCGGGAAATGTGAAATGGGAAGAGACTATGAGAGGTTGAAAGGGGTATAGTGGATGGTTTTCGACTCAAGATGTGGTGAGAGGCATCATGGGTGGAAGTGACCAATAATAAAGAGAAATTGTGGAAGCTTGTGTGAGGGAGAATATAGTTGCAAATGTGTAGAAAATTGGTATAGAAGGCATTGTGAAAAGGGAGAGGTTGTGGATAGGTCAATGATGTAATAAGTGTGCTTGCTTGTTTGTTGCCATATAAGAGTTGAATTATAAGCACATAGTTTTTGTGTTTGATTTTTTGAGTTGTAGTCAGGGGAAAGTTTATCGTCTTGTATTAGTGGTATCAGAGCCAATGGTCTTAGTTGTGTGGACAAATCATCGAACATGAGGCAATCTACACCAAGACATGAGGGTGAAGAGTGGAGTTGTATAAATAAATCATTGATTGTGAAGCATTTTGCACTTGGAAGCATGAAGCAGTTGTGTAAGGCTTAAGAGGATCATTGCGGGTGTGTAAAGTTCTGGTCAGTTGAGAGCTAGGAAGCTGCAAAGAAAAGTGAATGCGGGTAAAATATTGCAACATATGAGAAGAGAAAAAGTTAAAAGAGGAAGATTAAGTGGATTAGGAGGAGTCTCATGACAATTTTGTTCGTGGAATGATATTGAGAAGAGAGTAATGGGATGTGGAGAATCCCAACAAAAAAGGATAGTTGTAGGCAGAGAGAGAAAGATGTTGAAGCATCCCACACAAGTGTAGATGACACAAGTAAAAGGAATAATGAATAGAAAAGAGAAAATATGATCATGGTAGATCGTTAGTTGGAGAGTCAACATAAAGAATGCAATGGAGAAAAAAAATTTGCAGATTCAGGCAGTACAAGATAAAGTTCAAAAGGTAGATTTGGAGGTCATTACACATGTCGATATAGAACCAAATGTGATGCTTGCAAAAGAGGGTATGAATTTAGAAGATGTGTTTATATCTGAGAGAAGATGAGTACCTAAAGAAGTTGCAGTTGCAGCAATAGGTGATGAAGAAGACATTATAGAAATAGAAAATGATGTTGCAACACTTGAGGAGGTAATTGATTTTTTTGAGTTGTTTTAAAAAGAGATTAAAAGAGATAAGTTAGTAGATATTGCATATGAGCATGTAGAAGTTGTGGAGAGAATGCAAGTGAATGTTGTACTTTATAAGGATATGGTGTGTTTGCATGTGGAAGTAGTAGTAGATGCTATCAGTGAGATATGGTGGAAGTGGTTGGTTTGTAGTGGGAAAGATCCCATGAAGGAGGAGAGGAGAGGAGAGGAGAGTGACTTTGGCAAAGGAGGACAGTCTATGATAGAAGTGAATCCATGTGGGTGAAGAGAATACTAGTGAACGCATGGTGGAGGATGATGACAAGTTTCCTAGCTAAGTGTTGGAAGAGGCGGAGGAAGAAGTTATCTATGTCAACATCAGAGATGGAGTTTTTTGAAGGTTGCTAACAACTTGAAAGGGTAGTTCAACTACCTAACTCCATTTTTTGAAATTATATTCAAAAAAAAATTCCTACCTAGTGTGTCTAATGTAGGAGCATACCGGATCTGAGGCAATCAACATCACCCAAAAAAACATTTATTTATTTTGGTTATTTTTTTTAGTTTTGGTTTTATGGCCTTGACTCACATGTTCTTCACGTTGGTCATTTGGCAATTGAAAATTAATTATTGTGCGAAAAATGAATTTGTTGAAAAGGTTTTAAAAGTTGCCAAAAAAATGCATTTGCCAAGTGTAAGAACCCAATCAGTTTTCTTCTTTCATGTAGTGGGGGATTGAGTGCATTTTTTTTCTTCATGGAAATGGTCAAAGAGGTAGCATGAGTAATCAAAGCATCCTTGTGTAGTGGAAAACAAGATAGCTATGTAAGGTAACACATAATGAATTCAGTTATGAAGGGAAAAGACAATTGTTTGGCAGAAGAAAAGAATAAAAATCATTTTCTTTGAACCGATAACATAATTCCATTTTTCTTGCAAAATAAATTATCAAAGGAAGACAATGGTTGGGGAATGCAAAAAGAGAAGGGAGTTAAAGAGTTGCAAAAGGGGGTGATAGGAAACAATTTGGGAAATAGAGTTTGAAATAGTGAATGGAATATAAAAAGACAATGATGAATGGATGAAAGGGGGTTCGGTAAGGAGGGTAGAAGATAAGTTGTGCAACATAAAAGAGGCAGTGTAAGGGAAAAAAAAGAGTGACTTGGTTTCATAAGAGATTAGAGGGAATTAAATAGGAACACATTGAGGAAAGAAGAGGGAGTGGGGTTGGGAAGGGAAAGAGGAACGGAAACCCACTCCCAAGATGAAAAAATTAGAGCATGAGAAATGGGAAAAGGGAAGAGATTGTAAGGAGTTGAAAGGGGCATAGCGGATGGTTGTTGAATCAAGATGTGGGAAGAGGCATTGTGGGTAGAAGTGACCAAAAACAAAGAGAACTAGTGGAACCTTGCGTGCGGGAAGATACAATTGTGAATGTGTAAAAAATCAATATAAAAGGCATTATGGAAAGGGAGAGGCCGTTGACAAGCCAATGATATAATAAGTGTGTTTGCTTGTTTTTTGCAGTCTAAGAGTTGAATTATAAGAAAAGAGTCTCTGCATTGTTTTTATGTGTTTGAATTTTTGAGTTGTAGCTAGGGGAGAGTAATATGTCTTGCATCACATTTTATGAATAGAATGTAGTGAGGAAATTGAAGGACCCACAAGATAATGGATGCACATTCCCATCTTGGGTTAGATTCTCACTCAAAGAATAGGTACACTTGAAAGGGACTAGATCTTGTAGTATTATCCCTTTGGAGAAAGGATTTTGGGACTCTGTGTGTGTGTGTGTGTGTGTGTGTGTGTGTGTGTGTTTGACTGTCAAGTATTTATGAAATATAAGAGAATCCATTCATATTTATGCTTAAATGTGTTTTTGATGGAGTGCGGTATCTAGGTTATGTTTTATCCCAATTAATATCAACATTCCAACATTTGTTCAAAATGATGTATTAAAAGAGAAATGTTCGAATGTTATATAGGTAATACATGTCAAAATGTTTGAATGTTAGTAAATAAATGTTAAGTTGGTAGTAAGTTAATAAATAAATATTATCAAGGGTGTGTGTTGGGTAGTTGTGTGGTAGGTATGAAATATTTGATTGTTACTTGAAATGTATTTATGACAAGACCTTGCAAATAGAACCAAAATTAAACTATATATATTCAGAACTATTTCCACGTGATATATACCTTTACAATGATATTTCATCTTGTAGCACATTTATCATTTTATGTTGATCCTAACTTTTATATTAAATATTGCAAGGAAATAATCAACATAAACTAAACTACAAGTATATTATGCATTAGAGTTTGTCTTTTGTCATAAGCCTCATTCTAGACCACTGAGAAGTCCTACTCCTTTGGAACCAATAACAATAGACAATGTAGCTTGAGAAGATGACACAGTAGAAGGGGACCTGATGGAAATTGAGGACATGAGAGAATGTTTCTTGATTTCAATATGTAAAAAGTGTCAATTTTGTTGTCTTGGCATTTGACAATGTGTTTCAATTGTAGCTCGCACGGATAATTTTTCTCTAAGCATGTTATCCGGTGGCATATGTAAAAAATTGTAACTTTACGTTACATATCAATGCAACTATTATAACTAGTGCTTGCACTCCAAAGAGGTGAAATGGCTATGTTGATAGCAAGATATGCTATAGGAAATATATTGGAGGGCTAATAATAAGCCACTAAACAAAAAGTGATAGAAAAGAAATGTTTTGTATGGTTTCAATAAATGCAACACGTAATAGTGATCAGAGAATATGTCAGTGAAGGAACATGATATTTGGAAATAATGGGCATGTCATCATCCATAACAAACTTACCAAAGAATTATCTCTAATAACCCCAATAATAAATAGATATTGATGATTAAAATGTGTTTAACAAAGTATAAACATCATTACCTTGGAAGGTTGATTGTTTTGATTCAAGACCATCTCCTTAAAGTTGATATTGTCATGCCCTATAATAGATTTTTGTAAAAGAGGAATGTGTAGAAGTCAAATCAATATTTTGCAAATGATTAGGACAAATATTATAGAGATATACATAAGCGTTGAATACCTCAATTTATTAGAGAGTTGTAATCGAGCTTCCTCTTTAATCCTCATAATTGTATATACATTATTTTTCATTTTCAAAACCTCTTAAAGGAGAACGTAGGTTGGATGTGAAGGTTATTTACTAACTTGACTCTAGATATGACTATCAATGTTAGCCCTTGCCTCTCTATATTGTCGATATCAATCATTTCTTTTTGTAGCATTAGGCATTGTGATTTGTGTATGGTTATAGCCCATGTCATTGTTAGGGGTGTACAATTTGCTACCAAGAGACACAAGAAATATTTGAATACTTTTGGGATCATCTAGGTCCCAAGGCGTGCCACCATAATTATCAATCCTCACTACAACATACATTGGGATGTCAGGTGGTTTGGAACTAGGGCTATAAATGATTTCAAATACTTTCCCTAAAGCTCTATTTACAAGGCCTAATTTTGTCCATATGTTATTTGTGAGAATTATACGTCAACCTTTGCAGAAAATTATATGTTTCTCGAGTTGTTCGTCACTACTTTCATTTTATATTATGCTCTTGGTGATTGTTGTAGTACTTAATACAATTGGGAGGTTCAACAATCTTAGCATTATTTGGTTGTGTAACTTCACTAAGTCATTGATCGCAAATAAGTGCATCAAATTGTCATTTTTTCCTTTTCACTTAGAGTAAGTTCTTTGTTTGTGGCCTCCATCAAGAGTTGTTAGTCTTCTTGTGTAGGTTTTGCATTGCATATGTTTTGCAATATTTGGCAAAATTATGCTTGTGCTATATATTCACCTTGTTAGTGTAACATTGTTTCTAACGTGATGACCATCATGAATTGATCCCGCAATGTTTTTGCACATGAATGTGATGCGTAGATAGGCCTATCCATCATAGGTTGTAGTTTTGCAAGGTCACCAACTACTATTATGGAGCATTCACCAAAGCATATATGTTGATTGTCTGGAAATGCTTCATGTTACTATCTATTTTTAGCAATAGCCTCGACCCTATGGAGCTCATTTCATCAATAAGGATGTATCTTAGTGCTTCACCTCGTATTGGAATGTTGCCAATGCTTTCCCTTGCAATGGATGCATTTCTTTAATAGGAATATTCAGTGTTGAATGTATAGAAGATGTGTGTATGTTGAATGCAGCAACTCCAATAGGAGCTACTATGAGTAGCTAGATTTTTGTCCCTAGTGTCTTAATTTTGAGTACATTTCTTATGCAAGTGATTAAGTACAATATACTTGTACCTATTGTTCCTTGAATAATCATGCGCATTGGTCTAGCAAAGGGACATTCGCTATGGTTTGTAATTATCCTAAGAATTAGTTTTTGATTTGCTAACAATGTATAACATGGAATGTCAAAGTTAGATTCCATGTTTCCATCTTGATTGCATGTTTTTTTTCATGTTAGTGAATTGCATCGCAATAGCATGCAAATTTTGTGGCACTGCAACTTGATCCCATCTTGCTAGTATCAAACTTGCACCTCCCAAGCATCTCAAGTTCATTCAGGTTAACATTGTTTGAGGGCTCCATTTGTGAAAACAACTACCATTCATTCATCTTTATTGATTCCCTCATGTTCATGTCATTGTCACTCTCTTCTTCTTCTATCAAGCTTACTTTTTCTAGGGTGTTGTATTCAATGTGTTAACACTTTTTCATGTATAATCTCTATATAGCGTATCAAGCTTGACCCTCAAATTCCCAATTCTCCATTCATAAAGGGAAAAGGCTAATTGACAAGGATATAATCCTTCCTCACTTTGAGATCCACAAACTCAGGCGGGTGTACCTTTCACAGATTACTAATTCTTAGTAAATCTGATAGTGGATAAATTGATTCATCCTTATTTTATGCTACAACAGTTGACAACACACCTTTCAGATGAATATCACCAACCTTATACAACGCTTGATAAGCTAAACCATGAACTCAACAAGAACTACTATCAGTGTAATAAGGATATTCATCCTTCTTTTTAAAGTACATGACTCAAGAAGGCTAACCTGATGATTCTCTCTTCAAGGAATCAGCAAAGTGAATTGTATCCTTTGAATACAATCAACAAACATGAAAATACTCAAAAACAGAAATGTAAAGATCAATTTGATTTATGATTGATGATGAAAACTACTTATAAGAACTTAGACCAGTGCCTAATCCCGGGTAAAGAGTCAAATGAGATGTAAATCCATAGAAAACAAGTTAATTAGGACACAAATGAAATTCTAGATAGAATGCCTTACAAACTACCCTCTCATTTTCACATTCATGTATCCAATTCCCATACTAATATCCAACCCTCTAGAACTACTCACGAGATAGACTCCCTCCTTGAAGGAAACCTGTAAATATTCACACAATTACCTTATAACCAGCATGTTTGAGATGCCTTACAAATAAAACACACCATAGAAATAAACATGAGTACAAGAAGACATCATAGATATGAAATAGGAAAGTCCACTCTATTTTTATTAATATTCTTTCTGCTTCAATACATTCAAGATAGACAAAAACATGGAAACCAAAACAATGTTTACAGTCTGCCTTGTAATTCTAAATTCACCATCCTCTACAAAAATGTTACAACTTGCTATATATAGATTCTAAACCATCTTGGAATCCTTAAAGACTAAGGATGCAACAAGCTTTGGATGGTTTTAGACCTAACCCTAAAAGATAGAAACAGACACAATACAAATAGCCTCCAAGCGGTGGAACAAAAAAATAGGAATACAATCAAATTTGATCTTGAAATCTCTTAATAACTGGCACCTCTATCTGAAGATATTCTGGATAGCCTCTAATAGTTATTGCAATATATAGTGACCGCCATTACAGGATAATATACACTAATCTTTCTGATGACTAACCTCCCTATGCTCAAAGATTAGGTGCCAGGTGTCCTTCTACTCTTCATCCATTATGTCTAGGTCAGTTGTCGCAGGTTTCTTTGTCTTGGGCTTTGTGAGAACATCCCATGCTGCAACATCTTCCTCTACAGGCCAATTAAAGCTTTGAATGCTTTGCAATTGTGCCTTTTTCCTTTCCCATCTTTCATTTGTTATGCTCTTGACATCTGTCACAAACTTGTTGAATTTTGTCTCGGCCTTGAATGCTTCATCTAAGGTTCTATTGAACCTTTCCATATCCAATTCATTGTTGTCAGAAATAAATACCTCTTTACTAGGCAGTAATGAATCAAATTCATTTCTCCATATCTACACTGCTTTAATTTGATCAACCTCTTCCCTTATGGAAGGAATAAACTTATTACAATCAGATCCAAACATATTTAATCCGGCCTCTATCTGATTTTCTTTGCCCTTAAAGAAGGACAAAGTTACCCCAATTTTCTCTATCTCCTCACCAAATTGTGTTACTATTTTTGGGAGGTATGCCCTAAGTGGTTGTACGGCTATTAATCTTTCAAATAAATTGGTCCTAACTAACCAAGTCCCAAAATAGGGGTTCAATGTTAAAACAAAATTAGTTACCTCAACTTGTAAACCAGGCAACTTGTTGTAGGCTCCATGTACAAGATCAGCCTTATCTTTTAGGATATTAATCCTATGCTGCAAAATATTCAAAAAAGCTTCTAAAGCCACATTATTTTGCTCATTATCTTTTTGCTCTATTTCCTTCTCAATCTCCCCTGCATCCTCTGTTTGTACCTCTACATCTGCAATTTGTTTAGGCTCAGCAGGGGTAGCTTCAGGAATCACTTGTAGCTTCTCATTGAGCTCTACAACTAGCTTCTCCAATACTTTTATCTTTATTAATCTCAGCTCTCTGTCTTTCACAACAAGACTTGCTTCATCAAATAGCTTTTGATACCTATTTGACATTTGCACAGCTTTTGCTTCATTTAAATGAGCAAAGTGAGTTAAGGCTTGTGAAATCTCCAAATCTCCTATATTGTGAATAGACCAGATGATTTTGTCCCCTTCCATCTTCTCTTGTACATTTATCAATGATGGCTTCTAGTTTTGGGGAGCTAGAGCCCACATAACTAAGATTTGGGACTGTGCATTATAACCACATCCTTTACATTATAACCACATCCTTTAATCATCTCTCCCACTTGTGTCTCTATTGAAAATTTGATATCTGGTTGTCTCCTTATCTGATCTATGATGAAGGCTAAAGTCAGGTCCCATCCTTCTACAAGTAACATGCCACTAGACTTAACTAGTTGTCTAGCTTCATCAGGGGTCATATTCTCTGACTCTGGATCATATTCTTGAAGAGCTTGCAAAGCTTCACTTGTTATTGCTTCTCCTCCTGCCAATTTCATTTGTGCCCCCACTTGTTGTTGTTTAGCCCAAATAATAAAATCCTTGAATTCTTTAGTTTTTATGAATTCATCATCTTTCAAGAATTCTTCTTGTTGTAGCTCCCTTTCATCTTGACATAATAAGAGAGGCATTTCAACATTTTCATCTGTGTCTTCTCTTTTCTTCTTTCCTTCTCTTATGATCTTCCTCAATTGATGATCATAGGCTCTTGCCCCAGTGAAAAATGCACTCAACTTGTCTTTTTTCCTCTTATGTACCTTGACATCAGAAGGCTCCCCTATTTCCACCTTTTGATTTTTCTTGGGAGGTTCAACCACTACCTCAGCCTCTTGTCCTTATTTCAAATCAATTATGTTTTCCTCAATCTAAGGTTCCTAATCCATTGGTGGAGGGTTGTGTACTGAGTAACTTCTATCACTATATTCTGAGGAAGACTATATATTAGGACCTCTATCCTTATCCTCTATTTGTTCTTCTAGTTGGCTACACAGTGTGCCATAGGATTCAATCATCTTATCAAGTCTTTGTAGATAAGGCATACCAAGGAAATAACCTCCAAATGGGATCCCTTTCTTCTTAAGTTTTTGCTATAAATCCATTAACTCTTGGTACTTTGTTATCCTACTTGAAATTGCAACTCTTCAAGGATGTTCCTAATAAGGTCTTCCTCTTCACATTGCTGATGTTCTTTAGTAATTGGAATGGATGGTGTCAAGAGTTTCTTGGCACTGAAAGTGAACCCTTTTGTATCCACATACCTATACAAGGCCACATTCATCCTAAAGTGGCTTAACCATTTGTTCACAGCATCATAGGCCCTCTTACCAATTGTGAAATTAGAAAAAATAAACTACAGAGGTGTGAATGTTCCCTTTCTATGTGGAGCCAAATGCTCCTTATCAGTCAGCATAAGCTAACATATAAACTCCATGAAAACAATTCTCAGTGGTACTCTGTATGGTAAAATGTGTAGTGGTTGGGAGCAACCATAAACTCTTATCAAAGTGAAATTATTATGGTAATTAAAGTCTCCCCAATTGTGATCTCCATTCCATTTATCAACAAATTTGTAGGGCCTCAGGAGTTGTAATACTTTGATTGGTATCCTAGTCATATTGACTCATAAGGTACTCAACAATGGATATACCATCCACTTCTGGAAAGCACAAAACTCATTTTCCATGGATGTGTAATCATAATATGTGCTGACATAGGGACTTTGCAAGTCCAAAACTACCAATATCATATCAGATGATATCCTATCTTTTCCACTATCAACTCCTAGAACTCTACATAGGCCATAGGAGATATACTTCAAATAAAATGCCAGGTCCCTATAGAAATAAGGTGCATTATCACTAGGAATGGCTACTATATAATTCCTGGTTCCTTTTGGCACATGGGCTTGAATTAATTTGGCCACAACACTAGCCTCCCTCGTATATCTAGTAGCTAAGGCTTTCAGATTTATCTCTATTGTACAAGGATTATATTTATTGAATGCTTTCATGAACAATGCCCTATCAAGATTTACTAGGATTGTACCATCATCCTTTTTTATGGTCTTTGAAATGGTATCATACCTACTAGCCAGTTCCAATAACAAATCCACATCCACAAACACATCAGGAACTATTAATTTTGCTAACCCTGAAGTCCAAGGGTTTGACACAGGCACGGTACCCTCACTATTTTTATGGAAATAATTAAACAAATGATAGCCTGAACAATCATGTGTCTTTGCATCTCTAATGTAAGCCATATTATCTCCAAGGTATTCATCATTTACCTTTTTCCCCTTATTGGATCCTAGGAGGAAAGCTATAAATTCCTCTGAGTACTTTATCTTTCCCTTCAGAACATCATCACCATATCCGATCTTCCCGCTAGTTGAAGCAACGTTCACTGCTCTGCTCATCTTTTCTATTCTAAATTGCAACACTACTGATCAAATCTCTTTCCTCACTCTACAAATCTGGAAAACTCTATTCTCTTGAAAGCACTTAATCACTTATGCAAATTATTTAGCTCTGAAAACTAAAACTCTAGTAAAATGAAATGAACAATGGTAATGCCTATTTATTCAGAGAAATCAATGCACCAATCTCTTCAAAAATCATGAATTTTTAATTCAGTCACTTCTGTCATTACTTCTATGTTCTGTGATATCAATTTCTCCTCCTAGCCGTGGCATTTGAAACTGACAAGTGATCAATTTTAAATGAGTTCTTTTTCATTTAAAACCTTATTATATTCGAAACAGGCTTAAGATCTGATTATATTGGCTCATTTATCACAACTCAGCAAATCTTTAAACATGTTGTAATAATCCTTATATTATGATTGGTCGATGAATGTACAACATGGCCCTGGAGAAAAACTTATACTTTACCTTGCTCATACCATGGTTTCCTTCAACGACTATGTGATTGTATGATCTCCTTGTTGCTGAGAGTTATCTTTAACTCTGGTTTTTCTCTGAGATTTAATGATCACCATTCGATCAACACTTCTATCAACGGTTATCTCTTAGTCGTTCAGTGAATTCACTTAACTCATATTTATTTTTGTGACTCTGCAACTAAGGCTTAAAATAACTCTTGTTTAACCTTTAGTTTCTTTAGAGACTTCGCAACTGTATGAATTCAAAGTCGCTAAAAGAATTTACTGACCTTGAGTTTCTTTTTGAGATTATGTGACCATTGCTAGATATTCCTTCACTCTCACAGTTCATGTGAAATCTCACATCCATCTTGTACTTTCTATATTTGATCTAAGACTTTGAGACTACCTTTAGATCAGCTTTTATCCAACGGTTTGCGTGTAATCTCATTAGCTTTATCCTTAACTACAGTTCATCCTGAGACTTCGCAAATAAAGCTATCTCCAAGTCACGGGATAAATTTCTCAACCTTGGTTTGTATTGAGACTTTATGCTAACCACATATTTTTAAGATGATTTAGACATGTGTCCACATCAAAAACTTTACCTCTGAATCGCTGAGCTTTCTCTGACTTGTTGACTTTTATCAGTGACTTAATGTCATCCATTAGATCTTTCTTCTTTTATGGTTCAGATCTTCTTCGCTGCAACTTCAACTGAGCTTTTACTCAACCATTTATTAACCATAGTTCTTATTGAGACATCACGACTAACTGAATCTCATTATCGTTGAATAAATTATCTGACTCAAGGTTTACTTCGAGATTGAATGCTAGCCTTTAGATCTTCCTCTAATCTGACGGCAGTCGCTAGATCTCTTAAACTTTTAATCATCTAAACTTTTCTCTAGCTACTAAGCGTTGGCCACAGGATCAACTTTACATCTGATGATGGTCGCTAGGTCTCATATGTTTTAACTTAACCCTTATTTTCTTTGGAGATCTCATGACTGAATAGTTTTAACTCATCTCTTAGCCATAGTAAACTTATGAGACACTGTGACTGAAGAAACTCGAAGTCGCATAAAGAATTTACTTTGAGACTTCACACCTACCATTGGATCATCTTGAAAATCAACGGTTGTCGCTTAATCTCATAACATATGACTTAACTCTTATTTCCTTTCGTGATCACGCGACTGCATAAAAATTTCAACCCATCTTAAACTATGATTTGTTTATGAGACTGTGTGACTGTACAAATTCAAAGTCGCCATAGGATTCTTTAACTCTGGGGTTTCAATCAAAACTTTATGTGAACCACAGGATCTCCATTTGAATCAACGATCTGTGTGAAATCTCACAATCTTTCTGTAGACACCTAAAATTGACCAGGTGTATCTCAAGCATTCAAAACTATAAATCTTAGCCAAATGCCTTAAAATCTCATCTCAATGCAAAACAAATGGATCAAATCAAATGGACATTTATCAAATCAAATGGACAAAAATCAAATCAAATTAAAAGATCAAATAATCATGAAATCAAATAATT
>MU224540.1:3892855-3967508 GCA_018584345.1 Thuja plicata | reverse complement strand
GCATTCAAAACTATAAATCTCAGCCAAATGCCTTAAAATCTCATCTCAATGCAAAACAAATGGATCAAATCAAATGGACAAAAATCAAATCAAATTAAAAGATCAAATAATCATGAAATCAAATAATTAAGTTCAATCCTAAAAGGATTAATCAAATTATGCAATTGATTTTTCAATTGTATAGTTCAAATCAAAAAGATCAAATCCAACCCATTCACCCTTCCATGGCTAAATTAATTAAATGATTGAATTATTTAATTCCTAATATCTTTGAGACAACCAACCAACTTTCCCTCCATTTGAGAACACCTCAAAGCTTTTGACTTAACCAAACTTTGATCATGATCAACTCACTCTACCCCCTACCCTTGGGAAATTGCTATAAATACAAGCCATTTCCTTTGTGTTTAAAATCAAAGAATTTCAAGAGCAAAAGCATCCTTATTATAGGCATATGGAGATCATTTGAGATCTTTTGATCACATTTTTGCATTTGCATAGCATTTAGTATATCATGTTTAGGAGCATTTGTTGTTTTCTAACATATCTTGGAGCATTTTAAGCTAGATTTGAGCATTGTTTATCATTCATTTTCTCGTTCTAGGATTGCCCTTGAGAGAGATTAAGCGTGAGAGCTCTCTTAAAAAAACTTAGATAGAGAACCAAGAGATGATATGGATTTTTAGCTTCAATTATTAGATTAAATCATAGTTTCTTTCCATAGAATTGTTGTTATTAGTCCTAATTTCATGAAGGTGTTAATCTTACACACACACTTTCTAAGCATATTCTTTTCTTATTGAGATAACATGACCAAAGAATTTCGCTAAGTCTCAAAAAGAAATGGAATATTCTTTAAGCTTAAAGAGAAATCGTGACTAACATGAAAACATAAAAAGACACATGACTTAAGTGACTTGGATTTTTTCATGAAAAAGTAACTGCAAAATAGAAACCATTTTAAAGAACTAGGGTTTTTCTCTTGAATACGAATGAAAACTGACCTAGGACTTAGAGTCTTACACACTTCTTTGAATTTCAAGGCTCAGAGACCATCGTTTGCAGAGAAATTTTGATAGCATTGAACAGGATTTTGACATTTAAAGCAGGAAACTGACTAGGAACTCAAAAATTTAAATAGCAAGTTTCAAAACTGGAAATACAACCAACTGTGGCTCTATCTGAGGATGCTTAAATGCAATTTTATAGCGAGAACCACAGATCTTTGGGAAGCAAACCAAGCTTACTAACCTACTGTAGAAAGGAAACACACAACGGAAAGAAACACACTTATATACATAACATACAATATTACTGCATGAAAAAATAATTGAAGAAATTTTTTAGAAATTGTCCATGCACTTGCAATTCCTATTTTTCATCATTCTTATTCTTAAGGAGATATGAATCCTTTCCAAAAGTCTGATTAATAATAAAAGGGCCCAACCACAAAGATTTAAATTTCTTATGTTTCCCTTTATCCTCAACCCTAGCATTCCATTGGAGTACCAAGTCACCAGGATGGAATTTTCTTTCATAGCCCTTTTGTCAAAAAGATATTTCATCTTTTTTTATAATCTCATATTCTCCTTTTGACTCTCTCTCCTTATTTCATCCAATTCTACCTATTGTATCATTCTTTCTTGTATTAGTTCAGAGATTTGCAATCCCTCCTCTTGAATAAACTTATAAACAAGGAGCAAGTTATTCACAGGCATTTTGGACTGTATACCATACACTAATTCAAAAGGATACTTCCTTGTTTCCTTTTTCATAGTAATATTGTCTACCCACAAGGCAAGTTTTAACTTTGCATGCCAGGCTCTTTTGTTATTTTCCAGGGTTTTCTTCAAAATTTGTAGGATATTCTTATTACTGGATTCTGCCTGACCATTGGCCTATGGATGGTATGGGGATGAATACGATATTACAATTCCCGTGTCAGAACAAAAATCTATAAATTCTTCTAATCTGAAACACATTGCATTATCCATTACTAGTTTGATAGGGACACCAAACCTAGTGATAACATTATCCATCGGAAAATTAACAACTACTGAACTTGTAGCTTTTTTAGTTGGAACTGCCTCAACCCATTTGGAAAAATAATTAGTAGCAACTAAAATCCAACTGTTCCCTCCACTGGACTTCTTTGCAAACTCTCCAATGAAATCCATTCCCCACATAGCAAAAGGGGCTTCTGTAACTACAGGATTTAGCAATAAGGCACCTAAAAACTTCATTTTGCTAGAGAATCTCTGACATGGTTCACATTTCCTGACAAAAGCATAAGCATCTTTAAACAGATAAGGCCAATAATACCCATCCCTCAAAATCTTATGAGTTGTTGTCCTAGCTGAGTAATGCCCTCCACATATTCCAAAATGCATTTGTTACAAGATTTTTTCATATTGTCCTTTGTCAAGGCATAGTAGTAGTATTCCATCCCTGTTCTTCCAAAATAAGTCACCATGCAATAATACATATTTCTAAGCTTGTGATCTCAGACTTCTCCTTTGGTTATCATTTAGATTATCTAGGCAACTACCATTCCTTAGAAAGTATACAATGTTAGTGTACCAAGGATGCATTTCAATGCTTGTAAAAACTCTCCCACAAATATCAACATTATTCACTAGAACTAGATCTAGATTTTCCTTTGTCAATAGCTTTGCTAGTCCTTGTCCTCTTACAAGATTGGTAATGTGGATCTCCAAATAAAATTTCTGGATTTTGTTGATCCACTTGCATCTTTTTCCTGTTACTTCACTTTGGACCAGAATGTCCTTCACTGTTGCATGAGGCACATAAGCATTTACTCTTGCACAGACCAAATAAGGTTTGAATGCCTTAACTGCTTTTACCAAGGCATAAGCATGTTTCTCCATCAATTGATAATTCAACTCAGTTGCTTGCAATGACTTTCTGAAAAAGGCAATAGGGTGTTCAAACCCTTCCTCATCTTTCTGCAATAAAATTGCAGCAATAGTATGAAGAGATGCAAATGTAAACAGGGAGAATGGTTTAGTATAATCAGGGGATATTAGGATAGGAGCTTCTTGGATGGCTTGTTTAATTTTTTCAAATGCCAACTATGTTTCTTGGTCCCATTCAAATTTCACATTCTTCTTTAACAATTTGACTATTGGCTTAACCAACTCAGCAAAATTTGCAATGACCCTTCTGAAAAAATTAATCTGTCCTATAAAAGACTGTACCCCTTTTAGATTCTTAGGAGCATTCACCTTCTGGATTGCTTCTACCCTTTCTGGGTCTATTCTTGCCCCTTCATTTGATACTATTTTCTCTAAAAGCCTTCCTTCTATGACAGAAAACTGACACTTCTTTGGGTTTAAAGAAACTCCATACTCCATAGTTTTAATAAACACCTTTTCCAGATGGTTGCAGTGGTCTTCAGCTCTCTTTGAAAAAGCAATCAAATCATCCTTGTAAACTACCATGAGAAAATTTATGAGATCTTTAAAATCCACATCCATTGCTCTTTGAAATGTTGCCCCTACATTCTTCAAACCAAAAGGCATGCGGGCATATACATACGTTCCCCAAGGGGTAGTAAAAGCGGTCTTAAATTGTTCAAACTCTTTTACCAACACTTGGTTGTAACCTGAGAACCCATCCATCATTGAGAGTAGATCACATCCAGTCACCTTCTACAGCATAGCCTCCATATAGGGTAACCCATAATTATCTTTCAGTGAAGCTACATTTAAATTTCTGAAATCTACACATAATCTGTTATCCCCATTATTTTCCTCACTGAGACTAGGTTTGAAACCCATGATGAGTGTCCTATTGGTTCAATAATGAATGCATCTCTCAACTTCATCAATTTTGCTTGCATTTTAGTGGCCAACAGTGGATTGATGGGCCTCTTCTTTTGTCTAAATGGTTTGACATCCTCTTTCAATGGGATATCATGTTGGAAGAGATATTCTCTATAGGATTTTAGGTATTCATAAGACCAGGCAAAGACATGCTTGTACTTCTTCAGTAATCTTATCAGGTTTAGTCTCACATTTTTGTTCAAACTTTTACTAATATAAACCAACTGAGGAGATGTCTCTGATCCAAGATGTATCTCTTCCAAATCTTCCATTTTAGCATTGGATTTCTGAGACATATAATTATCATTTATAATAAACATGCCATCCAATTCAACTAATCCTTGAGGAATACGATTAGATGCTAGCTGAACAATTTGTTGATCAAAAATACTTTCCTTGCCATCCACAACTGCTATTAAAGAATCACGGTCAATTTTCTAGCCATCATATTAATCTATACATTGAATAAACCTAAGGATGTCATCATCATCCTCAAATACTTTCAAGTTATGAATATTATCAGGCATTGCAGGTCTATTTTTCACTTCTATCACAAATATGTCAACAAGAGTAACATCATTATTCTTTAGAGAAACATTAGCAAGAAAATTTGCCATTATATTATTTGATCTTTCTACCCAAAGGATGTTAAAAGCATCAAAGAATTCCAACCTATCCCAGACTGCATACTTATATAATTTTAACCTGTCATCTTTAGTAGCATACTGTGACCTGATCTGAGCTATGATTAGTTAGGAATCTCCATGAATTTTCAAGAACTTAATTCCATGCTTAATGGCAATATCTATTCCCAATTTTAATGCCTCATACTCAGATGTATTGTTGGTGCAATGAAAGGCTAACAAAAAAGAGTATTTAAATGTAATACCTGATGGGGATATGAACAACACACTAGCTCCTGACCCTTCTTTTGACAATCCTCCATCAAAATACATTTGCCACAATCCATCTTATTGCAACAACAGTTCATCAACAATTGGGTCAGTATTTCTCATTTGTGGCTTGATTTCTTTAACAGTAAAGTTTTCCATATCAATGTCTACACAACAATTTAATTGGTCAAGCATAACCATCTCCACCATTGCAGATGAATGAGGCTCTCTGTACAAATTGACCTCAGTAAAATTTACAGGAATTTTGCATAGGATAAATCCAACTGTAGTCTTCCACCCACTGTTGTTGCCTATTGTCTTGACAGAAGCATACCATAATGGGGTTTTGTATCTACAACGACTATGTCCATTCTGTAGGTAGCCTCAGGTAATGCAACTATTTTGACCTCAATATTTTTCAGAGTTCCTATCACAGGAACCTCTCTATTGTACATTGTGAAACAGCTTCCAACAGGAGTACTGACTTGAAGGCCTAATTCTTTCATGACCTGATATGACATTACATTGGCTGTAGCACCAGAGTCTATCATGCAGTTCTTGACTAGTAAGTGATTTATCATCGATGTCACATAAAAAGGATCAACTGACAATGGTTCTTGAGTAATAACATTGCCAATACAAATATTAGAGATTTCTTTACCCTTCTTTGATCCTTTTATATATTTTTTTCTTTTTCAATAACTGATGGAACTTTCCTTTTATCATTCTTCAATGTCAAGGAATCTTCTTCCTGATTTGACATAGGAATACAATTTATTTCTCTTAATAGTGCAAGTGAAGCTTCCTTATGCTCTTTTAATTTCAACATCTCCACCAGTGGGACCGAAACTTACATTTGAGTCAGAGCATGTTTCATGTCAAACATGGGCAACTCAGAAGAGACATCACCTATCTTTTTCCCTCTCTTGGGATTATTGGTAACCATTTGTTCTTTGGTTTTGGTTTACTGTTTTTCCTTAGAAGCCGAGGAAAATTCTACTAATTTGTTTTCTTGACTTTCTTTATCAGGAAAATTTGCAATAATTTTAAGGGAATCTTTTTTGATGTAAGTAGGAGCAGACTTGCCTTGATTATGCTCCACTCTTCTGTTTCTCCAATTATAAGCATCCTTCGCTTGATTGATTGCTTCAATAGTCAAGGATCTTTTCTCCTCATCAATTGGTAATTTGAAATAGGAATGGGCCTTATCATCCTCTAATGCATTCACAATCATCTGTGGGAAGGTATCAGCCTCATCATTTGAATCACAAACTAGGTATTGTTGATACTCTAAATATTTCCCTCTTATAGCAGGAGTATTGACTTGAGGCTCATCTTTATTTTAAGACCAATATGGATAAGGTCTCCTCACAGTAAACATATTAACATCGGGACCTTCTTGTCCAGAATCAATCTGTTCACTTCTTTCCCACATTTGATCTGCTAGGGCTTGAGCTACAACACATTGGTAGGAAGAATGTGGCATGTTGCAAGAAATGCACCAAGGAGTGTTTTCTACATAATTAGTGCTATTTCTTTTCAAAGTATCAGGGGTTTCTTTAGATTTTTGGTTTTCTTGTTCCTCAGGGATAGGCTTGCTATTATTCCAAAAAAATTTGTATGGATAATCCATCAAATTAGGTTGTTTGTCAAACCTTTGATTTTGATACTTGTTATCATGGTAACCCTTGTCATTTTTATCCATTTTGGCAGTGAGATCTTTTACTGCACTCACTAATTTGTCAACCATGTCATCTTCCTTGACAGGTTTGCTTGCTTGTCCCTTTTCTTTCCAAAGTTTATTATCATCCTTCTCCCGAGCTTTCCCGATGCTCTTCTATTGATTTCAATGTCAATGGCAACTTTGTAGGCTTCTCTTAGGGTTTTTGGGTTCTTATCTCTAAGAAAATATGACATCTTATCATCAGCAGTATTAAAATAAGTGGTCAGACATACTTCTTCATCTAACCTTAGTACTTGAAAAAGTTTAGTCGTGGCCTTTTGAAACCTTTTATTAAAATCTGACATGCCCTCATTAGGGAACTTCTTGATGTTGTTAAATTCATTCAACATATATCCAGAGTCCAAATTTTCTCTATATTGTTCCCTAAAGGCTTTTACAAACTCTTCCCATGATGCAATTCTATCATTTGGTAAATTTTTAAACCAATCCCTAGCATCTTCAACTAAAGATTGAACAAAAAAGCTTCATGATGACATCTTCATTTCTATTTCAAAATCAGTTATCTTGTCTGTAAAAGCTTTCAAGTGTTCTTCACAATTTATAACATTATTTCCTGTGAATTTAGGGATTTTGTCTATTACCTCATTAGGGATCACATTTGGGTGACCCGAAATGCCATCGAAGAATAGGGGTTGATATCTGTCAAGACGAATAGGTCTCCTTTGAAAGTTTCCCAGAGTGTTGTTTGCATTTGAACCTGCTGCTCCTTTATTTTCAATAGGCGGGGGAACAACTTGCTTCATACCAGAGTTTTGAGTATTAAGACCAAAACCAGCAGGTTTTGCATTTGTATTTGGGCCAGAAGTTTGAGTACTTGGGCCAATACCACCCTGATTTTGTTGTTGTGTCCCAGTGTTAACAAGTACAAAAATGCTTGCAGTTGTGTTAGTATTGGCATATAAAAAGGAAATCCTCATTTTCATGTCGGCAGTTGCAGCTTCTAACTCCATTTTCTCTAGTTGTTTGGTTAAAACTTCCTTGACCTTTCTGGCTTGTTCAATTTCTAAGTCAACTTGAGTCATTCCTGTAGGGTAACCTTATTGTGATTAGGCTCATTGGTACTTATACCCACAGCCTTCTGTTTTCCTTTGTCTGAGACATTTTTATCACTTCTTGTGAGCTTTTCTTTTGACTCAATCTCATATGGGTGCAACTGCCTAATGACAGGTCCTTCTCCCTCAAACTCATATTTGCTAATGTTTTCCTTCTTACTAGTAGCTTGTTTCCTCGAAGCTTCAAGGTCACCAAATAGATCTGCGTCTAGACCTTTACCCTCTTTATTTAAACTTGTAGCCTTAAGCTCATTTCTTCTTGTTTCTGCCAAGAGTTCTTGTCTCTCGATTAACAAGTCATAGAGCTCCTGTCACATTTTTTCCTTGCATCTGCTATTTTTGCTTCTTATTCATTTTTTTTTCTTCTCAAAGCCATGACCTCTTCCCTTAATTTTTCTGAATAATAGTATGTTTCAGCAGCAGATGTGTCTCCTGGTTGCTCCAGTGTTTCTTTTGTAGGGAAGAATCTTGCATCTATAATTTCCCTGTCTTTAACAGAATCAAAATTTATATCATCTCTATAAGAACCAGCTGGCCCTATAGGTTCTATACTTTCAGATGAAGATGATCTTTTCTCTAGAACAGGGGTTTCCATTCTCCCCTTAGAAGTATTTGGAGAGTTATTATTCGATCCACTTCTTTTAGACCACTGCCTCCTTCCAGGTGTGTTGAGTTCATCACCAATATCCTTCTCAGGATTAACCTTGAAGTAAGACCTGGTATTTCTTTGCCTACTCATTTTCATTTTAGACAAGAAATTTTAAATCCTTTACTATAAAAAACTGGAGTGCAAAGAGATTAGAGCCACCACCACTTTGCAGAGGACAAATATATATAAAATAGCTAAGAGACTTGTCCCAACTTAGACTTTCTCTTACAACAACAAGTCTAAATGATACCTAAATGCAGGGTTTCATAATAATTTCTCACCTTGACCGAGTTTGTAATTAAAATAGCACTATCCTTTGTTGTCTATATCACCATAGATCCACTTTCTCTTGTGAAATTTTCTTCAAAAACACATACTAGAGCAAATCAGAGAATTCAAAGTCAGTACTTGATCGATGTGAGATAATAATTGTATCATTTTCAAAATCAGGACCTTCAGGCTATGTGCAATAACAAATAAACAGAATAAACTCACTCTTACAATAATGAGAAAGAATAGACTTATTCTTAGTATCATCAGAACTATTTCTTTGATAAACATAGGTCTAGAATATTAAACGCTTCCCCAGCAGAGTCACCAATTAGTTAGCACTTTTTCATGTAGAATCTATATATACCTTATCAAGCTTGACCCTCAAATTCCCAATTCTCCATTCATAAAGGGAAAAGGCTAATTGACAAGGATATAATCCTTCTTCGCTTTCAGATCCACAAACTCGGGTGGGTGTACCTTTCACAGATTACTAATTCCTAGTAAATTTGATAGTGGATAAACTGATTCATCCTTATTTTATGCTACAACAGTTGACAAAACACCTTTCAGATGAATATCATCAACCTTATGCAGAGCTTAATAGGCTAAACCATGAACTCAACAAGAACTACTATCAGTGTAATAAGGATATTCATCCTTCTTATTTTTAAAGTACATGACTCAAGAAGGTTGACCTAATGATTCTCTCTTCAAGGAATCAGCAAAGTGAATTGTACCCTTTGAATACAATCAACAAACATGAAAATTCTCAAAAATAGAAATGTAAAGATAATTTGATTTATGATTGATGATGAAAACTACTTATCAGAACTTAGACCAGTGCCTAATCCCGGGTAAAGAGTCAAATGAGATGTAAATCCACATAAAACAAGTTAATTAGGACACAAATGAAATTCCAGATAGAATGCCTTACAAACTACCCTCGCATTTTCACAACCATGTATCAAATTCCAATACTAATATCCAACCCTCTGGAACTACTCACAAGATAAACTCCCTCCTTGAAGGAAACCTATAAATAGTCACACAATTACCTTATAACCAGCATGTTTGAGATGCCTTACAAATCAAACACACCATAGAAATAAACATGAGTACAAGAAGACATCATAGATCTGAAAAAGGAAATTCCACTCTATTTTTATTAATATTATTTATGCTTCAATACATTCAAGATAGACAAAAACTTGTAAACCAAAACAAATTTTCCAGTCTGCCTTGCATTTCTAAATTAACCATCCTCTACAAAAATGTTACAACTTGCTATATATAGAGTCTAAACCATCTTGGAATCCTTAAAGACTAAGGATGCAACAAGCTTCGGATGGTTTTAGACCTAACCCTAAAAGATAGAAACAGACAAAATACAAATAGACTCCAAGCAGTCTAAGGACAAAATAGGAATACAATCAAATTTGATCTTGAAATCTCTTGATAGTTGGCACCTTTGTCTGACGATATTATGGATAGCCTCTAATATTTATTGCAAGATATAGTGACTGCCATTATAGGCTAATATACACTAATCTTTCTGATGACTAACCTCCCTATGCTCAAACATCAAGTGCCAGGTGTCCTTATACTCTTCATCCATTATGTGTAGGTCAGCTGTAGCAGGTTTCTTTTTCTTGGGCTTTGTGAGAACATCCCATGTTGCAACATCTTCCTCTGTAGGACAATTAAAGCTCTGAATGCTTTCCAATTGTGCCTTTTGCCTTTCCCATCTTGCATCTGTTATGCTCTTGACATCTGTCTCAAACTTGTTGAAGTTTGTCTCGGCCTTGAATGCTTCATCTAAGGTTCTATTGAACCTTTCCATATCCAATTCATTGTTGTCAGAAATAAATGCCTCTTTACTAGGCAGTAATGAATCAAATCCATTTCTCCATATCTCCACTACTTTAATTTGATCATCCTCTGAGCTTCTGGAAGGAATAAACTTATTATAATCAGATCCAAACATATTTAATCTGGCCTCTATATGATTTTCCTTGCCCTTAAAGAAGGACAAAGTTACCCCAATTTTCTCTATCTCCTCACCAACTTGTGTTACTATTTCTAGGAGGTCTGTCCTAAGTGGCTGCAAGGCTGCTAATCTTTCAAATAAATTGGTCCTAACTAACCAAGTCCCAAAATAGGGGTTCAATGTTGAAACAAAATTAGTTACCTCAACTTGTAAACCAGGCAACTTGTTGTAGGCTCCATGTACAAGATTAGCCTTATCTTTTAGGATATTAATCCTATGCTGCAAAATATTCAAAAAATCTTCTAAAGACACATTATTTTGCTCATTATCTTTTTGCTTTGTTTCCTTCCCAATCTCCCATGCATCATCTATTTGTACCTCTATATCTGCAGCTTGTTTAGGCTCAGCAGGGGTAGCTTCATGAATCTCTTGTAGCTTCTCATTGAGCTCTGCAACTAGCTTCTCCAATAATTTTATCTTTATTAATCCCAGCTCTCTGTCTTTCACAACAAGACTTGCTTCATCAAATAGCTTTTGATACCTATTTGACATTTGCACAGCTTTTTCTTCATTTAAATCAGCAAAGTGAGTTAAGGCTTGTGAAATCTCCAAATCTCATGTATTGTGAACAAACTAGATGATTTTGTCCCTTTCCATCTTCTCTTGTACATTTATCAATGATGGCTTCTAGTTTTGGGGAGCTAGAGTCCACATAGCTAAGGTTTGGGATTGTGCATTATAACCACATTCTTTAATCATCTCTCCCACTTGTGTCTCTATTGAAAATTTGATATCTGGTTGTCTCCTGATCTGATCTATGATGAAGGTTGAAGCCAGGTCTCATCCTTCTACAAGTAACATGTCACTAGACTTAACTAGTTGTCTAGATTCATCAGGATGTTCCTGATAAGGTCTTCCTCTTCACATTGTTGATGTTCTTTAGTAATTGGAATGGATGGTGTCAATATTTTCTTTCCACTGAAAATGAACCCTTCTGTGTCCACATACCTATACAAGGCCACATTTATCCTAAAGTGGCTTAACCATCTGTTCACAGCATCATAGGCCCTCTTACCAATTGTAAAATCAAAAACAATAAACTCTCAAGGTGTGAATGTTCCCTTTCTATGTGGAGCCAAATGCTCCTTATCAGTTAGCATAAGCTGCCATATAAACTCCATGACAACAATTCTCAGAGGTACTATGTATGGTAAAATGTGTGGTGGTTGGGAGCAACCATAAACTCTTATCATAGTGAAATTATTGTGGTAATAAAAGTCTCCCCAATTGTGATCTCCATTCCATTTATCAACAAATTTGTAGGGCCTCGGGAGTTGTAATACTTTGATTGTAGCCTAGTCATATTGACTCCTAAGCTGCTCAATAATGGATATACCATCCAGTTCTGGAAAGCACAAAACTCATTTTCCCTGGATGTGTAATTCCATACCCTCAACCAAAGTTGCACAGGGTTGGATTGACCATGATAAAATCTTTTAGGTCTCAAATTGGGCTGGTCCATGATGTTGAAGTTGTAGAACAAAATTAAATGCATTAGTAATGAATACTGTAAAAATTTACGGTTTCCTTCCTTTTGGATTTCCACAAACCCTTGATGCATCTTATCAATTACATATTGGATGTAATCATAATTTGTGTTGACATAGGGACTTTGCAAGTCCAAAACTATCATTAGCATATAAGAGGATATCCTATCTTTTCCACTATCAACTCCTAGAACTCTACACAGGCCATAGGAGATATACTTCATATAAAAAACAGGTCCTTGTAGAAATAAGGTGCATTGTCACTAGGAATGGGTACTATATAATTCCTAGTTCCTTTTGGCACATGGGCTTGAATTAATTTGGCCACAACAGTGGCCTCCCTCGTATACCTAGCAGCTAATGCTTTTAGATTTATCTCTGTTGTACAAGGGTTATATATATTGAATACTTTCATGAACGATGCCCTATCAAGAGTTACTAGGATTGTACAATAATCCTTTTTTATGGTGTTTGAAATGGTATCGTGCCTACTAGCCAGTTCCAATAACAAATCCATATCCACAAACACATCAAGAACTATTAATTTTGCTAACCCTGACGTCCAAGGGTTTGACACAGGCACAGGACCCTCACTATTTTTATGGAAATAATTAAATAAATGATAACCTGAACAATCATGTGTCTTTGCATCTCTAATGTAAGCCATATTATCTCCAAGGTATTCGTCCTTTACCTTTTTTCCCCGATTGGATCCTAGAAGGAGAGCTATAAATTCCTCAGAGTAGTTTCTCTTTCCCTTCAAATCATCATCACCATCTCCGCTCTTCCTTCTAGTTGAAGCAACGCTCACTGCTCTACTCATCTTTATGTTCTGAATTGCAACACTACTAATCAAATCTCTTTCCTCACTCTGCAAATCTGGAAAACTTTGTTCTTTTGAAAGCACTTAATCACTTATGCAAATTCTTTAGCTCTGAAAACTAAAACTCTGGTAAAATGAAGTGAACAATGGTATGCCTATTTATTCAGAGAAATCAATGCACCAATCTCTTCGAAAATCATGAATTTGCAATTCAGTCACTTCTGTCATTACTTCTATGTGTTGTGATATTAATTTCTCCTCCTAGCCATGGCATTTGAAACTGACAAGTGATCAATTTTAAATGAGTTCTTTTTCGTTTAAAACCTTATTATATTCGAAATAGGCTTAAGATCTTATATGATTGGCTCATTTATCACAACTCAGGAAATCTTTAAACATGTTATCATAATCCTTATATTCTAATTGGCTGATCATTGTACAACATGGCACGGGAGAAAATCTTATACTTTACCTTGCTCATACCATGGTTTCCTTCAGCGACTACATGACTGTATGATCTCCATGTCACTGAGAGTTAGCTTTAACTCTAGTTCTAATCTAAGATTTAACGATCACCATTTGATCAACACTTCTATCAATGGTTATCTCTTAGTCACTGAGTGAATTCACTTAACTTATATTTCTTTTTGAGACTTTGCGACTAAGGCTTAAAATAACTCTTATTTAACCTTTAGTTTCTTTAGAGACTTCGCGACTGTAAGAATTCAAAATCGTTGAAAGATTTTACTGACCTTGAGTTTCTTTTGAGATTACGCGACCATCGCTAGATCTTCCTTCAATCTGACGGTTTGCATGAAATCTCACATCCATCTTGTACTTTTTGTATTTGATCTAAGACTTTACAACTACCTTTAGATCAGCTTTTATCCAACGGTCCGTGTGTAATCTCATTAGCTTTATCCTTAACTACAGTTCATCCTGAGACTTCGTGACTAAAGCTATCTCCAAGTCACGGGATAAATTTATCAACCTTGGGTTTGTATCGAGACTTTACGTTAACCACGGATTTCTGAGATGATTTAGACATTGTCCACATCGGAAACTTTACCTCTAAATCGCTGAGCTTCCTCTGACTTATTGACTTTTATCAGCGACTTAACACCATCCATTAGATCTTTCTTCTTTTATGGTTCAGATCTTCTTCATTGCAACTTCAACTGAGCTTTTACTTAACCATTTATTAACCATAGTTCTTATTGAGACATCGCGACTAACTAAATCTCGTTATCGCTGAATAAATTATCTGACTCAAGGTTTACTTTGAGATTGAACGCCAGCCTTTAGATCTTCCTGTAATCTGACGGCAATCGCTAGATCTCTTAAAGTTTTATTCATCTAAACTTTTCTCTAGCGACTAAGCGTTGGCCACAGGATCAACTTTACATTTGATGGTGGTCGCTAGGTCTCATATCTTTTAACTTAACCCTTATTTTCTTTGGATATCTCATGACTAAATAGTTTTAACTCATCTCTTAACCATATTAAACTTATGAGACACCATGACTGAAGAAACTTGAAATCACATAAAGATTTCTTAACTAAAGAGTTTACTTTGAGACTTCACGCATACCATTGGATCATCTTGAAAATCAACGGTTTTCGCTTAATCTCATAACATATAACTTAACTCTTATTTCCTTTTGTGATCACGCGACTGCGTAAAAATTTAAACCCAGCTTAAACTCTAATTGATTTATGAGACTGTGCGACTGTGGATATTCAAATTCGCCATAGGATTCTTTAACTCTGGGGTTACAATCGAGACTTTGCGGGAACAATAGGATCTCCATCTGAATCAACGATCCGCATGAAATCTCACAATCTTTCTAAGCATATTCTTTTCTTATTGAGATAACACGACCAAAGCATTTGGCTGAGTCTCCAAAAGAAATGGAATATTCTTTAAGCTTAAAGAGACATCGCGGCCAACATGAAAATAGAAAAAGACACATGACTTAAGTGACATGGATCTTTTCATGAAAAAGTAACTACAAAATAGAAACCATTTTAAAGAACTGGGGTTTTTCTCTTGAATACGAATGAAAACTGACCTAGGACTTAGAGTTTACCACACTTCTTTGAATTTCAAGGCTCAGAGACCATCATTTGCAGAGAAATTTTGATAGCATTGAACAAGATTTTGACATTTAAAGCAGGAAATTGACTAGGAACTCAAAAAATTTAATAGCAAGTTTCAAAACTGGAAATACAACCAACACAACATGCCAAACATCATATTTGTCTGCATTCATTTGTTTCCAATTTAAAATTATCAAAACCTTTGTAAGGCATATTTAAATCTCTATATTAAAAAAATTATTTGTATTAAAGTAGATCAGTCCAGCAAAATGTCTCAAACTGATCTGACTCCTCCTTTGGAATGGTATAAAACATTGGGTGAACAATGACAATGGATTTCACCTTCCTCTCTTTCCACCTGCATTATTTATGACTTGTTCAATAGAAGAAAGCTTGTGAATTCCAGTAGTGTTATTGCCTCAAGCTAAGGAGGGTGTTTCATGTGCAGGTGTGTAAGTAGCTAGACTAAATTTGGCTCTCATCTTTTGTTTTTGTTATCCGATAGAACACTTTTATCCTAACATTCAAAGATGTGAAAGATTGATTGCAAAAAATAAGGGGCATTTTTTGACGCATATAACATGTTTCTTGTGCTCCTATATCATTTCCTAACACTTTGTGATGAATTTTCAATATGCTACAAAAGTTGGATGATCTTCTTGTTGGTAGAAATTATTCTTCTTAACATATTACTACAAGTCTAAGATGTTTTATTTTCTTTTGATGCATACTTGGAAATGTATCTTAGAACAAGTGCTCGTGAGACAAAAGGCTGACAACCTATGTTGGCTCTCCATATCAGAAGCATTGATGGCTTGTGGATATTTAATCTTTCATCATTTCTTGCGAGTTCATATTTTTCTACCTAGCATCATCGGATGACAACGTAGACAAATTTTGTTCTTTCCATGGAGCTTTGTATCAATGCTTTTGTCTTTTACCCTTCTTTTATAAGCATGTTCCCTCTTTCCACTTCATATGCCTCTGGAAACGGTTGAGTATCTCTTCATTGTCATGAGAAGGTTTTGTAGCAAGAATTTGAGTTGTGTTTAGCTGTTGGAATAATGGAATGGTGTGTACTGAGAGGGGAGGGGTGAATCAGTACCCTTAAAACTTTTTATCAATTAACCATTAGTATTGTGTTCTTGCATTACCGACCATTGATGTTTTTTCTATCTTATGCATGTAATATCAAAACATAAACTTAATTGTATGTAAATATTCATAGAAACATTCATGAAATGTAAGTACACATGACACAAGAATTGGTAATGCAGAAAACCCCTGTTAGAAGGTAAAAACTGTGGTGGAGATGAAACCCACAAAGCTTCACTATCTGCAGAATGAAAGGTGTTGGTTAAGGCTACAAGTGTGATCACTATTGATGATCTTACCCTGTTAGGAGTAACATTTTAGACTGGTTAGTTCTACTCGGTTAAGATATTTAGCAACACTATTAAGTGTGCACTCGGTTAAGAGATTTACATAAGGATTGTTAAATCCACCTTCTTAAAGGATTTCTTCTATTTGCTACAATTGTTAGAGAGTAGTCAAAAATACTTGTTGACCTGATAGTATGAAATCCTGAATTGCTGAGTACAGATCCTTTAAGTTCACAATGTACATGTATCACCTATAGTGATTGATTAATACCTATGTTTTGTTCGGTAGCCTTGAATCTTTTTCTTCATAACTGAATTCTGCCTCTTGTTTCCTGCATGAAACTCTCTGTCTAATCCATATATGTTTTTTGCGGCTACAATCATCATCATCTGATTGATTACTACATCTATTTATACAATTTGTTGACCTAAATAGGTTTCGTGCTTTACAATGAAAACTCTATGATCAAAGGTTTACAACTTGACCTTGATCTCCTAGTTTGCATGTTTACAATCTGTTAGACTGATTAAAACAATTACATATGATTTACTTGTCCCTCAAGAAATTGTTTTAAAGATAAGCATAAAGCTAAATATAAAACTCAAGTGTTTTATCTGACATGTAACTCGGATCCACATTTCTCAGAAATAAATTTGTCTCTCGGTAGACTGGTGCTCAGGTTGCTCTGTAGTATTTCCTCGGTGATGTCTTTGTAGACATTCTACTTCTTGAGTTTCTTTGTAGACTGAGTGTTTGTTTACTCTGTGAACTACTCTGTCGGGTTACTCTGTAGTTTGTGTTGTCAGTTTACACTGTAACATGTCTGTCGGTGAAAACTGGTTTCGGTGTTCACTTGTACTTTAACATTTTCGGTGACCTATGTTTGTTGTTGTGTCGGGTTGCACTATAAACCTGTCTTTCAGTGATCATATTACTGACAGTTCAAAAAAAAATTCTTTGTATACTAATGACAAAATATTATCCTTTAGGATTATCAATCTCCCCCTTTGGCATTAGTATCAAAAACTGATATGTGCAAAATTGAAATGTTCAGTATGTACGCCAAAATGTTTTCCTTGTCAATATGACTCCCCCTATGTGCATGCCTTGGTGTAGTGTATGTACATGATACATTTCCTTTATACATATATGTCCCCTTTTATCATTTCCCCCTTTCACCTTATCATTTCCCCCTTAATCATATCATTTCCCCCTTTTTTTTGAAAATAATGACAAAGGTGTAATACTTACAACTTGTCAAAAATGTGGGAATGGGATTTTTGAATGTCCTATGTTTGCTTCTCCCATTGGTCTTTGAGGTGTTCCAGGGCCATTTTCTCCAATGTTATCCATGCATGCATTTCATAGATATTGTCGATGACAGACATCTCTGGGGTGGCAATTAGTGTTCTTGTTGAAGTCATATGTTGTTGCAGTAATGTGAGATTCGGTAGTAGTAGAGCTTGGAGCTCGATTACCTCATCTTGGATTTTGGATTCTGCCTCTTGAATCTCTAGTCTTAACCATTTAGATTTTACAAGCTTCGCATAATGCAACTTGAATGCATTGTCATCGGTTGTGAGACCTTGTGCACTTGCCTTAAGATCTTCATCAGGTTTGGTCAACTTCTCTCTATGCTCGGTAGTGAAAGTTTTTAATGTGCACAACTTTTGAATTAAGTTTACTACTTCTGATAGTATCGGTTCTATAGTAGTAACTAATTCAGAAAGTTTTACCTTTTGTTCTGCCACTTCTTGGTTGATTTTCTTTGTAAGCTTGTATTGACACTTTTGCTCAGCACGTTTCTCTATTGTCTTGTCTGCATCTACAATCTGTGATGTGATGGTGTCAGTAAGAGCTGCTAATTGATCAAGTATAGGTTCACTCTGATCAATTTTGGTGTCAGGTACAATCTGCAATAGTATATCTTTGGTTGTCTCCAGGACTTTGGAGTTCTTGTGCTCCTTCCTAAGATTGTCCTAAATTGCCTTTCTTTTACAAAGTTTACCATACTTTGTAAGTGACTCTAGATCCAATGTCCTAGGATCACAGTCTGGTATGTTAATGATTTCATCCAATGTGACTGGATTTTTATTCTTCTTCTTCTTCGAAATTATGCTGGAAGCAGGGGAATGTAGAACTATAGCCAGTTCATGCTCTTTTTCTTGCTTCGGTGATTGTGTGGGAGGTGTGGTGCCTGTTGTTTGTTGCTTGATATTGACCTATTGGTTGGTAGTGGATGTCTCCACATCAACCTTGACTATATTTGCAACCTTTTCACCCTCGGTGTTCTTGTCAGTGGCATCACTTTGTTTTTCTTCTCTACTTGTATCTTTTTGTTCATCATTTGTGCTTTTATGCTCCCCATCACCCTTATCCTCGGGTATGATTGCATCACGGTCAGGTGTCTTCTCCTTTTCATTTGAGATGATATTGATAGCTTGTATCAATAAAGGCATTTGTCCTGGTATATTGACCTGTGCAGCATCCTACATTTCCTTTTCCTTTTCTTCTTCTTGATCGGTGGTCACATTTACATCTTCATCTTTCTTGGGCTCATCATCAGAATCAATAAGTGTTATATCTTTGATGATGACCTCTATTGAATTTGCTAATGATTGAAGTATCTGAGGTGTGTCATCCATGGCCTTGCTTGCATGTGTTTTTATATCAACTGGATTGACATCCTCAGTGTCATTTATGAAGATTTGCTATGGGCTCGGTGTAGCATGTTGCTCTTCATTGTGAGGGGTCTCGGTAAGAGCTAGTACCTTCTCGGGGCTTGAATCCTCCTTAGGTGGATTGAATATTTGATTCCAAGTTTCATCGCTTTCTTTATCAAGCTCAATTAATTTTCCCTCCAGTACCTTGTATGCTCTTATCTTAGATGAAATTTTTCTTGCATGCTTCTTCATCATTTCATCAATCTCCTCAACTTTTGACTCGGGTGGCATAATTGTAACTAGGGATCTTTCCCTTATCTATTTCTTGGTATGCAAGGCATATGTCCACCTTGCTGAAATTATGTCATTCAGTTCTTGTGGCATCATCTTATTGAATTGTGCAGGTACATATTTGAATGCAATCATTGCCTGAATGATGGTTGCTTCAATCTTTTTTTGATCCTCAGGAGATAAGGTTAGCCATTGCCTTATCTTAGTATTTGATATGCTACCTGTCTTGATGATTGATGTAGCAATCTCATCAATTGTCGTCGAAACTTTGTTCTTTTTAGGTTGGAGTGCTTGTTCACTCTCATCTTGTGCAGTGTCATCCTTTTCCTCTTTACCTCGGATGTATTTTCTTCTTTGCCTCGGTGCTTGTTTCCCGGTTTGAGGCTTTCTCTTATAGGTCTTGACTGTACCTTTCTTCACCGATGAGGAATCTGCATCTTTGGTAGTCTGACTCCTTGTTCTTGATGCAGCAGTAGTCCTTGGTTTCTTTGGTGGTGGTACATCAGATTTTGTAGACTCGGAGTCACTGAATTGTTTACCTTCACCGACGGGTGGCTGTCCCTCGGTGACCTCTTGCTCCGAATCTTTATCATCTACCAAAAGTTTCTTCTCAAGTGTTTTAATTATTTTTTTCTTCTTTCAGTCTATTTTCTTTACAACTAAGCCTATTTTGATTCTGGCCTTAGCTTCCTCATAGGTTCCAAATATTGGTAATGATTTGTCTAGTGGTTCATTCAATAATGCTTCAATAGCATTTGTGGCCTGATCAATGTTGATCTCATAATCTAGAGGTGGTAACCATGTTGTCTTGGGTACAGCTGGTTTTATCAAAGTGGTATCGGTATCCACTATGCAACATATATCATCCTTAAACTATTCAACCAGTTGTTCAGGTATCCTCATTCTTTTCTGCATTCTATCTTTGAAGGTAGTGAAGTATGCATCCATGAATGATGTAAAATTGTCCCTTAGTGACTTAATAAATTCACTAATTTGTATAGTTACTGGTCGGGTAGTGTCCCAATTGACATTACCAACAGATGGGAAGAAGTTCTGGAAATAGAAAAATGCACACATGAGGAGTGATCCGAACTTAAATGAATTAGTCATTGTTGACCTAATTGTCCTCATGTTCTCTAATTGCTTCAGTAGAAGCTCGGATAGGTCTAGTTGTAATCCCTTCTTCACAATCTTATGGGTTGTGTCAACTACTCCGCATGCTATGCTATTCAGTCTGCTGGCTTGGAATACCTTGTATCCCAATACACATGCACCAAACTTCAGTTCTGGATCGGTGATGGAATTAATCTTTAAACCTTTGTCATCCCATACTACACCTGTCATCTTTTCTATGTCGGGGTGAGGAGGATGTTTGAGTGCTTTGGCCTTGTCAGCTATTGGATAACCGGTTACTGCGTGTATTACATCCTTGGTGATTGGTCTCGATTCATCCAACCACATTTTCTTGTCATGTACTCTGTTGAGTACTATCTGAATCCACTCGATTTTGAATTAGTTCAGGAACATTAGGGCATTTGTCAACCCTTTTACCTCAATGTGTTTATGTTCATCCTTAATGTTTCCATCTGTGCAAAGCTCCTTGTAAGCTTCTTCAACTTTGAGATCTTTGATCTTTGCAACCTTACAGTGGATATAGGCTCGGACATCCTCGACTAGCAAAACCCTAGGTAGTATGCTTGAGAATGGTCCAACGTCGTTGGGTTGTGAAGCAACCTCTAGATAGAATTTATACTTAGTTTCTTCACATGTAGAGTTCTTGATCAAATTAACCTTTTTATCTTTCGCATTCTTGATCTTGGAAATGCATGAAGTGGTTTCCATGTTTCTGTGAAATTAGGGCTTTCTCCGTAAATGATCTATTTGCTCGGTGAGTCTTAGTTACTCACTTGATCTGTTGTAGATGTTGGGAGTCTGTCGGAGTAGTTGTGAATATGCTTGTGAATCACTCTGCAATCTTTTCGATGTTGGTCTCTCTACTCTTCGCTCTTAAATGCTTTGTGAAAGAATGAGCTTTATGTCACCCTTTTATAGACGATACCCTAAGTGGTGCAATAAATGCTTTACCTACTTCTCGGTGGTCAAAGACGGAGTTGCTCGGGGAACATACCAATTTCATCCTCGGTGAGAGTGCAACGCTCGGGGTAAGTGTCAACTCAATTGACCTTTCACATGTTCACCGACGGCGCTCAGTATGTGGCGAAGACTTCATTGTCTTTTTACATGGTTACCGACAATGCTCAGTTTACATTAACAACTTAGCTTTTATATGTACACCAACGATTCTCAGTGTGTATTGACTGACGAGATTGGATTCACAAATTCATAACAAGTAATAACATAGTGCATCTTCATTCATGCTAATTTGGCATATTATCAATGTATATTGGAACTGATGTAAAATATAGCTTTGTATAGTGCAATTCCATACTTACTTGTTCTGCTTAGTTGGGGGTGGTGATATCACTAGATCCATTGGATGAGGTGTCACCAACTGTGGTGCTCGGTCCAGCATCATCTTTGCTTGTAGCTTTCCTCCACATTTGATTTCTCATTCTCCTGATATCTTCAATAGTGTTCCCATTAGCAAAAGTGCTTGACTCTGTCACTCGGTCTTTGCAGTCCTTGCTTAGATGACCGACCTTATGACAGTGTAAGCATGCCATTCTAGAGTTAGTCCAATTCCTAGACTTTCTTGTCCATTTCCTCATGCAGTTTGCAGCTATGTGCCCATATCTACCACATGCTGTGCAATTTTCCCATGTGTTGTAATCCCAAACATATGAGTTACCAACTCTTCTTGGTTGATAGGCATTTTCTTTTCTCTTGGCTTCCATGCTTGTTTTTTCTTTTTCCTGCATTCAAGAGATGTGTGCCCATGCATTTTGCAAGTGGAACAATATTTTTCCATGTAGGATTCCTTCTTTGGTTGTTTCACCTTATATCTACATTCATGTATTTAGTGTACATGCTTGTTACAATTATAACATTTACCTATGAATGTAGATGTGGATTTAGGAATACCTTTAGCTTTGCTCCTACAAACATTTGATGTGTGGCCTGATTTTCCACAGTGATTGCATGACTGCTTCCTTGGTCTTGGATTTGTGTAGACATCTTTTTGATCAACTTTGTTTGATGATTCTTCATGCTCAATATACCCTAGACCGGTATTGTTGTTGAGTCTTCTTTGTCCATCCAGAAAATTATCCATTCTCTTTGTACTTTCTTCAACTTTCTTGATCATATCATTGTGTTGTTGTTGAATCCTTGCTTCATGCTTCAGTCTCTCATTTTCTTCTCTTAGCTCACCAATAGCTTCCAATTTCCCATTGAGTTCTATGTTCACTAGGTTTGCCTCATGACTCATAAGAACTATTTGATTGGTGATCTCATGATGATGTTCAGTAAGTCTTTGTATTTCAATCTCTCTATCTTGTAGTTTCTCAGTGATCTTCCTCCTGTCATCAATAGCTAATGTTCTTTCTTGTTCAGCTTGTCTAGCATTATTCATAACATCAATCATTCTTGCCATCTGTGTCTCTTAACCGATTTGCAGTACCTTTACTTGCTCTGTCAAATGTTGATTGATTTCATTCAGACTTGTAATGCTTCCTTCAGATGTGTCTGATGTATTGCTAGATGTGGATCCTGATGACTCGAATAAATCAAGTATCTCTTCTTCGTGATAATCTGTTTCATTGCAGCGAGATGCCATAACTTTTCTTTCATCCAGTTTCTCTCTCATCTTGATTCTTGCTTCTTTTTATTTCTCATAGAAGATTTGTATCAGCAACTTCTGATTCTCAATATTCTTATCAAGCTTATACCTTTCCATTGTATGATCTTTTCTCTCAAGTGATTTAAACTTTTCAAAATAAGAGATCTAGCTCTCATACCAATTGTTGGAATAATGCAATGGTGTGTACTGAGAGGGGAGGGGTGAATTGGTACTCTTAAAACTTTTTATCAATTAACCATTAGTACTTTGTTCTTGGATTACCGGCCATTGATGTTTTTTATATCTTATGCATGTAATATCAAAACATAAACTTAATTGCATGTAAACATTCATAGAAACATTCATGAAATGTAAGTACCCATGACACAAGAATTGGCAACGCAGAAAACCCCTGTTAGAAGGTAAAAATTGTGGTGGGGATGAAACCCACAAAGCTTCACTATCTGCAGAATGGAAGGTGTCGATTAAGGCTACAAGTGTGATCACTTCTGATGATCTTACCATGTTAGAAGTAAAATTTTAGACTAGTTAGGTCTACTCGGTTAAGAGATTTAGCAACATTGTTAAGTGTGCACTCGGTTAAGAGATTTACGTAAGGATTGTTAAATCCACCTTCTTAAAGGATTTCTTCTATTTGCTACAATTGTTATAGAGTATTCAAAAATACTGGTTGACCTGATAGTATGCAATCCTGAATTGCTGAGTACAGATCCTTTAAGTTCACAATGTACATATATCACCTATAGTGATTGATTAATACCTTTGTTCTGCTCGGTAGCCTTGAATCTTGTTCTTCATAACTAAATTATGTCTTTTGTGTCCTTCTGCGTGAAACTCTCTGTCTGATCCATAGATGTCTATTGTGGCTATAATCACCATCGTCTGATTGATTACTACATCTATTTATACAATGTGTTGACCTAAATAGGTTTCACGCTTTACAATGAAAACTCTACGATCAAAGGTTTACAACTTGACCTTGATCTCCTAGTTTGCATGTTTACAATCAGTTAGACTGATTAAAACAATTACATATACTTTACTTGTCCCTCAAGAAATGGTTTTAAAGATAAGCATAAAGCTAAATATAAAACTCAAGTGTTTTATCTGACGTGTAACTCAGATCCACATTTGTCGGAAATAAAGTTGTCTCTTGGTAGACTGGTGCTCGGGTTGCTCTATAGCCTTTCCTCAGTGATGTCTTTGTAGACATTTTGCTTCTCGAGTTGCTATGTAGATTGAGTGTCGATTTACTCTGTGAACTGCTCTGTCGGGTTAGTCTGTAGGTTGTGTTGTCGGTTTACACTATAACTTGTCTGTCGGTGAAAAATGGTTTCAGTGTTCACTTGTACTTTAACATTCTTGGTGACCTCTATTTGTTGTTGTGTTGGTTTGCACTATAAATCTGTCTTTCGGTGATCATATTACCGACGGTTCAAAAATTGTTTTCTTTGTATACTAATGACAAAATATTATCCTTTAGGATTATCAATAGCAAGCATGGATTGTCCAATGGGGATCGAAAAAATTGAGTTGTTCTTGTGTGATGCATCACAGAGGTTCCAAGCACGGACATACATGTAAAAAAAATTATCATGCTCTTTCTACTTCAGTGTTGTTCTTCCAATCAAGATTATCCATATCTGGTGCATTTTCCAACCAAAGGAACTCATGCACATGAGTAGTTCCTCCATGTTGCCACTTGTATCTATACTAGTATTATTTTGCATGGTGGAGTTTTTCAATCACTTCCTTGCAAAAGATTGTGAATCGTTCATACAAGTACAATGATGTAGTGTGAGAAATATTAATTACATTATCCAATCGCTATTTGTTTGATCACATTTGTACATGCATGCCATTTGCGAGTAAACATTGAAGATTTGGCTACTTCATGTCTATTACACTTAATGTGAAAAATAGTGTAGGCGATCCTATTTGATTGATCATGTTTGTCAACTCATTGCGACACTTGCTCCAATATGGTCGCGTACCCCTAATGGACGATCTAAAGTGCATAACTCTTGAGATAATTGTGTGTTGGGAAGATCCTTTAGGTGTGCACGGAGCGCCGCCTAATATATTTTCTTCCGCCTTTTTTAACAAAGATTATTGCTAGTGCTTGACTACGTTGTTGCACCATCATATTGTAGATAAAATTTTGGAACCTTGGATGTCTTCCAAATCTGTGGTCATGGAATCTCAAGTGGAATGCATACTCATGGATTTTCGCTTCACTAAGTTGCAGTCACATTTGCAATGCGGATCCATTTGGAAAGAGAGTTGGAAATGCCATATCAAGTAATCCCTCGGTATTATATTCATTTATTGGAGAATAGGTCTATTTTAGGTCAGTCGATAATATTGTTTGTGGTATCCTCAAGGTCTAGTGTTTCCTTAATAATATGTGGTTCACGACGTCTGCTTGGCCTTTTCCCCATAAATGATGAAGTATAAGTTGTGTTTCTTTTAGCTCGGCCCTCTTCATCATGTATTTCATTATTTGGTAACACTGTCTCTTCATAAATTTCAATAGTGTGAAGCATGCTCAAAATCTTAGATCTTATTTCAGGGATTTATGTTAAGTGTTCAACACTTATGGAAACATCATAATAATATGGGTCATATTTTACTTTGTATTCCAATACATCTCTGATGTTATTTCTATTCACATAACAGTCATAATAATGTCCTTCTCCCTACAATATTTGAACTATTAGGACATCTAGCTCTTCTATTTGACGTGGAAGTACGTTTGCAATACTTTTTATCACATATGCAAAGTTGATTGTGTGATCGCTATATTTGTATTGACCTCCAATAACATGGGTTACTTGTAATGTTGAGCTTTCTCTAGCAATGAGCATTTGTTCTACCTGGACAATCTATTCAATAGCTTGCTCTCTTGGGTCCATGTTGTTGACTGACGATGGATGCCTTTCTCATTGAAGCATCATTTCCAACTTGTTTGAGCATTTGAAAAATGCAGAAGGATATCTAGGTAACATTCCTTGCAAATAATGCATGTATGTAGCTTAGACAAGGTGTCTATTCTTTGTCTAAATCCTTTTTATGTTCTCATGAAGTTAGAATTGTTGTTGAATGCCATTGGTTGGCCTATTTATTATTATGTTAAAGTATGTCCATCTTGGAACATTCCTCTTTCTGAATTTTGTGACATCCTTTTGTGCATTTGTTTTGTCTTGATGTCGAGCACAATAACTCTACCTTGCTATACAATTTTGTCGTTGCAACACTTATATTTTTTGTGGAGCAATTTGGTTTTTTTTTCTAATTTCCTAGCACATCTATGGGCACCTATTTCCTCTTTATGACGTGCATAGTACGCTCAACTCTTTAGCTTTACAATTTTCAAGGATCCATTAGTTGGGCATTATTTACACTCTTCTCAGGGGAACAATCCATGTTTTACATTTTCGAAATGGATGGCCAAATAAATACTTTCGACAAGAGTAGAGGAATATAGTAAATGTACACGAAACCAATTTAATATGACTTGTAAATGCAGTGTAGAGAGAAAAAAAAAATGGGGGCATAGCTATACATAAAAAGAAACATTTATATATTCTTAAAATTGTTCTTGTTAACTATCTTTAACATAGGTTTGATAGAAGGAAAACATACAACTCAAGCACATTGAGTAATATTTCATATAATGTTCACAATTACAATACACAAATATCACACCAAGGAATATTCAATAAGACTATTATTGTAAGGAATAACATGTACAATGGCACTATGAACAATGTGCAATAGATATCCTATAAGTATTCCAATGTCATGCTCGTTACAAAAAGAATATTAGCCGATATTATTCATAATTACAGTAAGCTTGATTGTGAGCACAAAAAGGGATAAACATTTATCATTGTCCTTTGATACAAAAAAAAAAGCAATTCCTAATAATCTAGCTAAAGTTCTTCCATATGTCACACAAAATGGCCTGGAATTTATCCTTTGGTGCAATACCAATTTTCTCTTGATAATATTCAGCATATTTTAATTCTTGGAAGAGATCATGATACACCTCAAACGCCCCACATGTTGGATGATATTTCCATTTCAACTTTATAATTTTGCACATCATGTGCATCTTGAATCAATTGGCTAGCTTCTTGAATAGTCTCCTGACAATTTGTAAGAATGTTCCTCGAGAATATTTCAATATTGCTCTAATAAAAGTCCAACCAATCCATAGATGTTGATCCAAATTTTGATACAACAGTGTCATTTGTTTCTAATTGATTTATACTAATCTCCAACTAATCACTTGAAATGGTAATAACCACGTCAAGTATTCTTGCATTTGCCATGACTTGCAAATAACAATTGCTAATGTCAAATAATGTTTTGACCTACACAATATTATGTAATATATCATATAATATTATTGGATAAATTACATTATATAATATTATTTGAGCAACTTCTATATAGATAAATTAAATAAGGGAGAAAAATAAATAAAAATATGTAAATATGCACCATAAAATAATGCATTAATAAGTCATGTGCCTTCATAATGCTTCCACATTTTTGCATGCTAAATGGAAGATAGTCCACGTGCTTGATCAAGTCCGAGTTCTTTTGCATACAAGGAAGAGGTGGCAAATGTTGAAGAGAGGGGGGAGGGGCGAGAGGATGGGAATTTAGTTTTGAAAGCAGCTCATTAGTGTCGACAAGAATATTTTTGCTTTAAGGTTGCACATGCTTTCACAAGGAGACCAGTTGAAATTTGATTAGAGGCAAATATCTTGCAATGCAATTTGTGTTCCTATCAATACTTCCATCATTTTGTGGACACATGTTACAAACAAACAGAAGCAATTGTTGGTATGGCCATGTCCTTTTTTATAGGGTTTTCAATCATTTGCAGTTAAATTATAATTTTATCTTTTAGAATGTTTTCATGTGCAACTTTAGAGGATCTCTTGACAATATAGAACTCGGTAGCTCCTAAGACTCTTCTACTATTATCTTCGGTTTGTTGATAACAAATGCTTCTATTACAGCCTTGCTATCAATATTATAATGTTCAAATGTTTAGGGAATTGGTTCTTTCCCTATTAGCAGTTTATTTCCTCTTTTCTGATTGATTTCAAATCCGAGTAATTATATATTTAGAACAATATACATTTTAGGTTTTTTTATGGTGACAAATTAATTTTCCTACACTTCATTAAAACCGATGATTGAGAATGGAGATACAATCCACCAAAAAACCTCAAATGACATCTACTACAAGAAAATTGTACATTTGCAAAGCAAATGTTAGATGTTTTCATTGATTTTGGTCAAGTGCAGAGAAATCAATTGGTCAGCATTAAAAAAAAACCCTAGATAATGCCTTCTACATGCAAAAGCTTCCAAATCTCAAAATTTACTTATCAATTAAGAAGTTGTTATAGCCTTTGAAGAAAATTTCTATCAAGCCACAAATTTTAAATACTATGTTTTCATGTTCAATTGTTTAGGAAATTGGTTCTTTCCCTATTTGCAGGAAATATATTTGCAATACATTCTAGGGTTTTTTTTAATGATGACCAGTTAATTTTACTGCACTTCATGGAAGCTCATGTTCTAAAATGGGAAAACAATCTCTGAGAAAAACCAAATGACATCTACAAGAAGTAAATTGTACATTTCCAAGGCAGATTTTAGATGTCCTCTATGGTTTTCATCAAGTGCGGAGAGATGAATTGTTCAACATAAATAAAGCCCTAGACAATGCCTTATGCATGCCAAAACTTTCAAATTTCAAAATTTACTTCACACAAAACACTTTGCCATTGATTTTACGTACTTCACAATCAAGAATTTGTTAGTCTTCGAAGAAAATTTCCATCGTTCCACAAATTTTCAACTTTTGTGAAAGCAAAGCGCATTGTGCATCTTGTTTCCATTAAGATCATATAATACATTGTATGATAGAATCCATTGCAAAAGATAATATCACATCTACAAATTTAAACTAAGAAGGATATGTTGTGCCCTTGGTTTGAAGCATATATGTATATACATATACATACATTGTGTGTGTGTGTGTGTGCAAATGACATCTGTCTTTTGAAAGTGAGCAACACTTTCTTGTATCTGTACAAAACATTCATAGACTCAGTTGTGGCACATTGCACTACAAACCACAGACTTTGAGAATACCTCTACATCTTTGCATGTTAAATAGAGGACAATCCACGTGCCTAATGAAGAATGTGTCCTTTTGCATACAATGAAGAGGTGGCAAACATTAAAGAGGATAAGTTTAATATGTACACAAATTGGATGCACAATCAATTTAGACTTTTCTTTTATGGCAACCGGTTAATTTCCCTGCACTTCATTCAAACGACATCTTTTGCAAACAAATTGTACATTGCATAGAAGATTTCAGCCATCCTTTATGATTTTCATCAAGTGCAGAGAGATCAATTGATAAGGATAAATAAAACCTTTACTAACTACTTGTGCATGTAAAAGCAACACATTACTTACTTCTATTTAAAAATACAAAGTATCCACAAAATTTACCTCATGAAGCGACAGTGCCCCACTGAAATTGCACTTAAAAGGGAAACTTGCAAGCTCAACATTTTGGGCATTAGTGCAGAATAAATTTACAAGCTTTTTTATGTTCCCCAACTAATCTCTCTACCCTTCCAATACACGAAATGATTTTAGAGGATTTTTATGCTTACCAATTAATCTCTCTACACTTTATACAAAGTCATGTTCAACCATGGGGAAAAAAGTCCCTGAGAAAACTCAAATGGCATACAATGCAAAAAATTCGCACATCTACGGAGCACATTTTACATATCCTCGAAGATTTTCATCAAGTGCAGAGAAATCTATTGGTCACCATACAAAAAACTCTAATTTGTACATTGGCAGAGCACATTCTACATATCATCTATGATTTTTGTCAAATTCAATATAATTACTTGTGTTCCAAAATACAGAGACCGTTGACAAAATTTACTTGATATGTGGTGGCGGGTTTCCTAGGAAAGTGCACTTACAACAGGAACCTGGAAGCCTTAGTGGAGAAGATATTACCATCAAAGTAAAATAGTGGTAAATATGAAAGTAATTTCAAAAAACAACCTAGTCATCTTTATATAATTCTTTATACTCAAACAGCTGGAATCAATTCATCAAATTAATTTTTATAATTTTAGCAGTGTTGTCCTTGTTGTCCTTTCATTACACGCAGTGTTACTCGAGGACATCTATTCACATGGTGGAGATCAAACTAAATCAATCCACACTATCCATCATTTAATCATATTCAATACCCACAAAATGGAGCATAGAAGCCAGTATAACTCGTTGGACCCATGAAAGTTGTCGGAAACCAACGTGAGACGTAACATTTCTGGTAGATTTCCAACATAGAATAGTCTATCGCCTAAATTATTAATAAAAATATTGAGGCATAAGGCCTTTAACCGAAAAAAAAACTACAATTTTAACTAATCTAGATTAACTTAGACTTATTTAAGTATCCAACTTAGAATTTGTCCTAAAAATTGCTTTCTCATCAATGTTTGTGGCTATGTTTGCACAATTATAATTTGTGTAGATAATAATATTGAGTTTGTTTGCAATTTAAGATCATGACATTCAAAAACTAAAATCAAGTGCAAGGGCAAGAACTCAAAGAATACTATTTTTTGAGATTGAAATTAGTATATGGCAACAACTATCATTAAAATTTAACAATAAAAAGTACAAAATTATCCTAACCTCAAACAAACTCAAAGGTTGGAACTATTATTTTCTTGCACATTGATTTTCCATCTCAGTGTATTATTGCAACCATAAAAAGAATACAAGCATGCCAATATATTCTATATAGCTAGAAGCACAACATATCCATCTGCAACCTCGTATCTATCGGAAAGTGTGAAGCAATGATCATGTCTTGATCTCCAACATTCCATGCCTATGTTGAAAGGTGAGAATGGTTTCAAGAGTCCCCAGACAACCTCAAAACCTCTTCATGTCACCAACAAGAACCTTCACATGGCCACGAGTAGGGACTAAAATGTGATGGAACTATAGGTGACCTTCCAAGCTCGAGTATAAGTGAATATGGTTATGCTTATATCCCTATCCCCACTCAACGATACTTGAGAGAAAATCCCTCAATAAGATCACCTAGCCAAAAAGGTATCCCATGTGAAGCTCAGCATGTATCTAAGCACCCAAGAATAGAGTTTCTAAAAACCCCACACAAGAAATTGTCACCAAGAAAACCCACGTCACTAAGGATGATAGAAACAACCTCAATAAAAGTTGTTTGATTCAATAAAACATCTACATACTACTAGGGGAAGTGTACCATTAGTAGTTATAACTAACTTGACATATTGATAGAGCTTAAATTATACATTGAATTTTGATGATTTTCTTTTGGTTGTCTCTAACTTAACTACTTTCAAAAAAATGGATTCTAGGTATTAAAAAATATCCCTGTAGAATTTGTTAAGCATCGAAGGGTCAAAAAGTGGCTATTTCAAAGTGTTGTCTTATACTTATTAAAAGATACTCTAATAAGTGTGCACTCAAAATTGCCAATACTTATGGACAAATGTCCCAATAGTCATGCACAAATAGGTCAATTATGAACCAAAAAACTAAAAAATGATAGACTGTTGGTACATGTGAAACTTATTAATGGACTTTTAGTTATTATTTTTTTGGCTCCTTTAAAATTAGTAATTGGGAAATGGGTCTATAAAGAGTACATGACTATTAGAACAAGTTTGACTACTGGTACTCTTTCCCTAGTTCCTTCTCACATGTCCAAGGAGAAATTGGAGTAGTTCACATTCGCCAAGACTATGCTCCACACAAGGCCAACATTGCATATAAAGTCTAAATGTGAACACCTAATTTCATGACTCAATTGAGAGAGATCAACCAACTTAGAAATATTCCCACTTGGCTTATGGAATGATTGAACAAGTTCAGAACAAATATTTTAATCACCCAATATAATTTTCATGAACTCAAAAGCAATAGCTACTAAGTATTTAATTTAAATACCGATATTACTTTTCATAAAGCCCTCAATTTGTCTATGTACTACAACCAACCTTCACCAATGCCAAAGCATATCAACTTGTGCCAAGAGTTGTATTTCAATGTAGTGGCCAAGATTTCTAACACCCACGAAAGGACAAATAAGAGCCAGAGCCACCAGGGAAACACCTCACCAAAGTCTTCACAATATTTATATTTTACAACGTCAGATATAATATTAAATAATTTTCAAATATTAACTATGAAATATCTCCAGCAAGGTGTCTAATGCAAGCTTATACAAATTTGTCTCGGAATAAGAAAAAACAAATTTGATGAACTTATCAATAGAATCCATCGATAAGATTTCTAGCTGAAACCTCCAACACTAGACAACAAAGCACCACTGTTAATTTTGGAATGAATTCACCCTGAAATGGAATTGGCTTTTCGTCCAATGCGCCCAAACCCAAGGTTTTCCTTCATAGGGCTTGTTGAACCAAGAACCATAAGCTTTCACAGCTCTTCAAAGAAATAATAAACCAAGCACACCCAAATGAGTTCCCTTCTGCCTTTTTATAACTCTCTCAAGAAACTTCTAGAAAACTTTTTGAATTCCCATTTCTTTTAAATTTTAAACCTTAATCAAAAGGGATATAATAAAGTGACCTTTTAACTCTTCATTGACATAAAATGAGACATTTTATGACCTTATTAAATAATTAAATTAAATTTTCATTTATCCACAACTTAAAATTTAATCATTTAATTATACTCTAAGGTTAAATAAAATGGGACATTACACTTATTCTAACTAATTCTTAATTACCAAGTAAACTAATTACTACTATAATTAAATTCATATAAATTTAACTAAAATATTGAACTTTAATAGTGTGCTTTGAGTTGTGAACAAGATTGGTCAATTTTGTCCTCAAACTAGTCCTTCAATTCTTACATGTAACTAATGAACGATGATTTCCAAGAGTGTAGATGGTTGTACAATACCTGCAGATGACTATTATAAAACATATGGATTACTGTGAAATGACTTTAAATTGACTGCAATATATTTTAAAACTTTAAGGGTTGACTGGTTATGATTGTGATAAAATGTGCAAGACTTACAAAAGACTGAGACGGATTACTAACAACTATAAATCTATAAAAGTGGCTCTGAAAAGCTATTGAAGCCACAACTATGGTGAAAATTTGAGCTTCTTGTGGCTCCAAGAGGTTAAGCGAAGTTCTATGTTGCTGCCCCAACTCTTTTGACCTTGAGTAGAATTTGAAGGGCATTTATGGATGATGTTGTGAGGTTTTCACACCATCGCCCCATTTGCAAATTGGGACCCCCTCTTATGCTTCACCCGCCAGTTGTTAGTTTGTTTTACGTGTAGTATGGCAACATCTTTTAGTCTAGAATGACATTAAGGTAGAAGGAGCATGTTTCAAATTGAAAGACAAGTTTGGTTACAAGGGAAAAGTTTCAAATGATGAGTTATGGTGCATACTTAGGCAACTTTTGGATCCCAAATTAAGGTAGAAATTTGGGCAAGCATGGAGAGTAGGATCAAGTACTGAGGCATAGTTCAAAATATCGTTATCGGCAACTTATCGCCAAGGGCAAAAAAAATTGGGAAAATATCAGAGATAAATCGACAACTTATCGGGAAAATATTGAGAACTTAAAAAATTGCTTAAATTTAATCAGAAATGCTTTTTTTTTTTGCAAAACTCAATGAGGAGATGCATCTAATGAGTCACTAAATGAGTAAACAAACCAAACGAGCTGGTCTAGATATAAATAAATGCAAATAGGGTACAAAATTGCATCCTCATGTGGAATGTTGATGGTTGGTAGCCATAGTCTAATAGTCTGAACTTTAAAGCAAACTAAAAATAGAAAATTGTCTTTGCAAAACTATAAGCAAATACAAGTACAATATCAAAATAGTCTACATCTTCCTCTTCCCCTTCCCAGCAGCTCTAGTAAAAACTAGTGGAGTGGGAAGGGGTCTATCCCTAGAAGTCTGATGTGGATGTGGATGTGGATGTGGATGTGGTTGTGGTTGTGCCTCCTCCCTCTACACAACTGATCGTGACTCGACCTCCATCCTAGATGTAGATGGCGTTGATGTTGGCAATGACTTCTCATCATCTGAATCATCCTCAGTGTCCTCATCCTCCTAAATGTCATATAATCCCACGAAGAATCCACCCTCCTCCATAGCCTGCCTCTCCAAACTGTAGATCTCATCCTCTGTGAACAATGGAGGTTGCTCTTGTGATGTCCAATCACAGTTAGGATCTATGTCATCAAAATCAAGTGGACCAGCTAGTGTTCCCTCTGCCTTTCTTATGCGCAACCGAAGGTTATATTGCACAAAGACAATGTCATTGAGGTGTTTTTGTGCTAACTTGTTCATCTTCTTCATGTGAATGGCCTCGAACAAGCTCTATATGCGCTCACAACCGGATGAACTACAAAGCTGACATAAGATTCAGAGGGCAAGTCTTTGCAGATTTGGGGCATTTCCACCCCAATTTCCTCACCAAGCATCTGCAAAATAAAATATTAAAGAGTTAGAAAGCAAGGTGAAAACATATTTTACTAACTTAGCTTTTATCTACTTATCATGCATGTGAAAGACTCCAAAAATCCAAATATTGTACTTGGGGTTTGAGTGTTTCTTCCTCTCTTTGCCACATCCGAAGATAATAGCTTGCCCGTTGCATTCTAGTACACTTCGAATTTGGCCACAATGAGGTCTCTCACCTTAACATCGAGTACCATCCTCTGCATGCATTCAATGAGGCCCTCCGTGACCTCTCCATTGGGATCCGAGTAGGATGCAAAGAAGCGAAAACGAGGGTTGAGGAGATACCTCGACGCATGAATGGGTTGGTGGAGCTGATTGTTCCACCTCTTATCAATAATTTCTCCTATGGGGTCAAATTTGAGGTTGTCCCCCTTGTAGTAATTTTTTATAGCCTCTTTGGCCCTATCCATGGCCTCATAAAGATACCCCATCGGGGTTTGATCCCCATCTACGAAGCAAAGAACTCTAACCAAGGGATCTGACACCTACTATTGAAAAGTAGAAAAAAATTATCATTAATCATTAAAGACTAGAGTTACAAACAGCGTAACACGGGGACGCGTCCCCCCCCCCAAATCCCCAACGCACCCGAGACGGGGGGATGTCGTTCCTGCGTTTCTAGCAGTGCCACCCATAAGCCACCGTTTCATCAGGGACGCGGGGACATCCCCACGTCCCCCTTTGGGGACGACGGACACAAAAGAGTCGCTGATGGAGAACAGGGATGCCAAAACGCCCCTCGACCCCAAAAGGGGACGCACAGGCGTCCCCCGTCAAAGCACAAAAAATAAAGCAATTTTAAAAAAAGAACACAACATTATAATATTAATTAGTGTCATTTTTCAACCCTAGGCCATGTGGGACCCACTTCTTGTGCTAAAATGATAGAAAACCATATGGGGCTTCATTTGCATTCATTTTATGGTTTTTTTGTGTTTGCAACAGCAAGAAGAAGAAGAGTGAAGAGCTCATAAAAGAGTGTTTGTAAGAGTATATAGTATATACACCGCATGTTATATTCTAAATGTCCTAGACTCTTATATTGTTATACATTTTATCATAACTAGCATTTTAAGTACCACATGTATAGTATATAGTATATACACCCCTCCCCCCCCCCAATCCCCTGTTGCCATCCCCCGTCGTCCCCAAATTGAGGCCCCTATGTCCCCCCTGCCAGGAAACTTGTCCTCCTGTCCCGACGTCCCCCCGTCCCCCAGGGCGGTGTAACTATGGTTACAAATTAATAATGAAAGACATGATTCTTGAATACAAAAAAAATAAAAATTCAACTTTTGAAATTTGCGAGTTACCTTCACAATTTTTGTAGCACTTTGTGCAAATTGGTTGTCAAAGACAATGCATGCAACAGTTTCTCTATCGGACTTCTTTGAATAACTTGAGTCTAGCCATGTTTGACTCGCAAACATCTGCTTCAAAGAACTCAAAGAAGTTATAATACTTTGCCACGTTAAGAAAATCGTTGCAAACCTTGTGACTCTCGCTCTAACCAACTCCTTCCCTTGGGTGTGTTCTCTCATCAAGCGGAGAACCCAAGGGTGATTGTAGATGTATTTGTTATCTTTCTTGCATCCTCTACAACCGGTTTCACCCAATCCAATTTTCCTATGTCCTCCAAAAGAAGGTCAAGAACATGAGCTGCACAAGGAGACCAAAAAAGTGTACCATATTTTTCTTGAAGGATCTTACCCACTGCCACATATGTCGCTGCATTGTCGATTATGATTTGCACGACATTCTCAATCCCCACCTCCATCACAACTTGCTTTAACATTAAAGCCAAAGTTTTAGTTGTCTTTACCTAGTCAAAGGCATCCAAGGATTTCAAAAAGACCACTTCATCCTTGCAAGAAATCAAAAAACTGATGATGGTACGATTTTTTCCATCTGAAAGAATAGTGCAGCCAAATTCTTTTCATTGTAACTTTTCGTCTTTTACCACATCTTTGGCCCTAGTAACTACATCTTTGAACAACATACAAGCACGAAGTAAAATTAACGTTAAGAACACAATTTTGATTTAAGAAATAACTTACATTCTACAAAAATAAGTAAAACTGTAAAACATTTAAAAATTTAAACAAGTGAACTAACCTCTCACTCAAGTCTGTAGGAGAAGGCGCCTTGTAGCCCTTTCCCGCCACAGTACATCCCATCACAAAATTCAGCCAATATAGGGACTTGCAGCAACATTGAAGGGATGTTGTTGAAATACCAGAAATCGAAACATTGAATGTCAACTTGCCAATGCACATCATTGTTCCACCCAGTAGCCTCCAATGATGGTTGTGCTTCATGTGTGTTTATGTGAACAAAATAACTATCTATAGAAGATTTGTGTGGCACAGATGGTGGTGGTCTACTAGAACTAGCAAAAGTGGTGGTTGAGGGGATGATAGATCTGTCGATACGTGGGCCATGAAGAGAACCCACTATGCCCTCAAGTGTTGCTTCTTCTTTAAAGTTGACTAGGTTACTTGGTCACAACCCACATTATTTCATTATAGTGGGATACCTTGAGATTCAGAAATGGCTGCCCTCATGGGCAATCTCGCTCTTTCCCTTTGCAACTTTTTCTCTGCTCCGGCAGCAAGCAAGGCATTCATCTCTCTTTATTTCTTTTTTGGTAGCCTCGCAAACCCTTGTATCATGCTTTGTGATCCCTCCAAGGTGCCTTCACTAATTAGTTTTTCACATTTTATGCATATCACAGTATTATATTCGAGTCCTTCAAAGCAATATTTCTATGCCTTGTCTCTAGCCCCTTTAGGACACGTGCCTACATATCCAGATGGACATGCATCTACTAGGGTACTGGCAGACCCTGCAGCTGACCCAATTGTGCAGCTATCCCTATTTGTCATTTTAATGAAATATCAACCTACACATACAAATTGAAGGCACAAATTTAGAAATTTGATAATAAAAAAATTAGAAACAAACTAAATTAGTTCAAAACTTTAAATAAGTTTAAACATAGCTGAAACTTGAAAGAAAAAAAAAAAGTGTTAGGTTATGAAATTTTTAAGAAAATATGAAATTATTGAGAAAACTATGAAATTTTTTGCAAAAATTGCTAAAAAAATGGTGTTAGATCTTGTTTATTGCGCTCTAAAACGAGTTAGAGTACATTGGAAATGATATTATAGAGTTTGTATAAACTTAGATGCAACTAAGACAAGACACAATGATTTAAAAATAAAAAGAAAAATATTTTTGAAAACTTACATGTGAATCTGAATTTGCTTGAAAAATCTCTTCGAGTCTGCTTCAAATCCACAACAAATTGCTCTACAATGCTACAAATCACGTTCTTTCTCCTCCAAACCCTTCTCTCCTCTCCAAACTTGTTTTTGCAATCAAAAAATTATGTTTTGACCTTTTCTAGGTCGTCACTGTCTATATGTGGACTGTGACTGATAAGTTTATGGCTTATTGCGATATTTTGTAAGTTATCGCCGATATTTTGGCAACTTCCCTGCACGAGAAGTTTGGCGCAAAAGTTACAGGATTTAGCGCAGCCAAAAACTTCTCGCGATAAGTTAACTTATCACAGAGAAGTCTGCAATATTTTAATCTAAGGATAATCTAGTGTAACAATGATGAGCCAACACTTAGACAGTTTTGAACATCGACCGAGCCAAGTTCAAGTGTTTGAGCCCAAGAAGGCTTCGATTTCCGCCATGCATTGATGGAGCCCAAGTGACTAAGGATTTCCACTCAATGGAGCACCAACCACCCCTGATTTTCAGTCGGGCTCTAGAGGAGACTTAAACGATGAATGGTGATATTAGCCTTTGACATGGCAAGGGGGCAAGGTGAGGATGGTTCTGGGAACAAGTATGAATTTTGAAGTGTAAACCTTGAATTTGATCCAAGACTTCTTAGGAGACCGTCTGATGAACAACTCCAACACTTCGAAAAAAAATGGATGCCAACTTTGAATGCATGATCAAGATTTCCAACACCTTCCTGATTTTCGCCAGCATTTACTTCCAACATCTCTCTAATTTCTACCCAAATTAGGCTTGATTTCAGCAAGATTGTGATTTCGCCTAGCATGTACAAGGTTTTGAAATTTCTAAGAAGGCCAAGATTTTTTAAGATTCCAAGAGACACTTGATTTTGGCTCAGCATGATTGGCTACAATTTATGACAAAGGGATGAGGTTTGAGTTCATAAGTCCAATCAGATCTTGATGAAATTGAATGAGAGAAGTTAAAATCAACTAACATAAGTAATTCATGGTAAAGTTAGCTTATAGACCCGTGGCAATTTTTCAAAATGCATTTTGGGTGGATCTCCAAGCAAGGGTCGGAATCCAACCCGTGCTTGGAACAAATTTCCAAGCAATATCTAATCTTTGCCTTGGTTTGCAAGTGAATTTCCAATATATACCATATTTTTGCTCTTAATTTGCTCAAATTATAATCAACTTGGAAATTCAGTCCCCTTTGTTTGCTTGATTTCCAAGCACTATCAGAATTCCACCCTTGGTTTGAGGTCAATTTCCAAGCAATGTCAAAATTATGCTCTCCCTGGAAGGCTATCAAAAATCGTATGCATGCCCTAGATAATTCAGCCTTAGTCGAGGGAATTGAATGGCAGCCCATTTTAACCATTAACTAGGTTGGCCCTCATGAATAATGACTTGGCAATTCAAATTTGTAATCACTAACAGGGTCGGTCCACTTAGAAATTAAACGATTTGCAAATCAGAAGGAAGTCATTAGTTAAGTCAGCCTAAGGAAAAGGCATGTCTCTTAGAACCCAATGCCTATATGAGGGGGATGAAGGCTTCATTTCAAACAAAAATAAAATTGAACATCAAGCAAACAATAACAAGAAGAGCAAAGTGAAAAGTGCAAAAATCAGAAGAAGAGGAGTGAAATCAGAGTATCAAGTGATTGCTAATCGAACTATTATTGCCGAGGTGAAACAAGACAATGGAAAGATAAAAAGATTTCCTTAATTCTAAGTTTAAAAGTATGAACTTGTTACAAATCCAAAGTCATAAACTCATAATTGTTTAACAATTTCCATCAGGTATGAAAGGAAATCAAATTTGCAATGTTAAGATCATGAACTCAAAAAGATTAGTTAGTGTTCTTCAAAAAAATCAAATGTTTTAGGATTAGAAGTAATTATCAGCAAGTTGGGAATTGGATTAAAAGATGGAAATTGAATAGTGCTCTAACATGGCATGATAAAAATCAGTTGAAGTGAAATTCCAAGAACTAGAAATTTTTTATCATTCATTTGAATTTCAATTAGATTATCTTAAGGATTCAAGGTTGCAATCTAATTGACATTCGAAAATTATTTGAATTAGAAATTGTAAGAGTAGGAAAGATTTCAGTTTGCAAGTTGGACATGTTAACATTGTGAACTCAAAAAGATTAATTAGTGTTTTTCAAAAAAATCAAATAATTTAGGATTAGAAGTAATTATCAGCAAGTTGGGAATTGGATTAAAAGATGGAAATTGAAGAGTGCTTTGACATGGCATGATAAAAATCAGTTGAAGTGAAATTCCAAGAACTAGAAATTTTTTATCATTCATTTGAATTTCAATTAGATTGTCTTAAAGATTCAAGGTTGCAATCTTATTGACATTCGAAAATCATTTGAATCAGAAATTGTAAGAGTAGGAAAGATTTCAGTTTGCAAGTTGGACATGTAAAAGATATATCCTTGATAAAGTGATATCATTTTGCAAGGTCAAATAGAGTTGAGTGTGGAAGGTGAGGCTCAAGATGGAAGTTCAAGTGAAGGTGGCTTCCAACATCAGCAACAACACCGGAGCATTAACAAGAACAATATCAAAATGGAATTCAAAGAACAAGTTGCAAAAGGAAAATGAACAAGTCTACAAATAGAGAAGACTATCACAATCTTGAATTTCCTTTCGAAAATCCAAGATCAAATAGAATGATCCAACTACATGAAGCACCTCATCACTTCTACAAGATCAAGGCGAGATGAAAATTCAACCAATTCAAGATGAAGGATTTCAAAGATGGAGAAGATTCATGAAGATGAAGCAATTTGGGAATATGAGCCATCACAATCATCGAACACTTGACCATTTTGAGTATCAAAAGATATTGCTAGATGCAGAGACTTCTTTATAATGATGGAGAAGTGGAATTGATCAAGTTTACAAGATAAGCATGATGAGGTGGCGTCCACTCATCTTCAACCAATTAGAGGATTCCAATCTCACATGTCCAAGTTCATCCAATCAAATTGTTCCAAGTTGGCATGTGGAGTGCATTCAATGTCTCCACCTCACAAATTTTCTCATTGGTTCATTAAGGTATTGTAATTTTCTCATTAGCCCACAAATTGGTGTCTTATTGTAATTTGATAGCATTTAATGCTTGTAGTTGGAAGTTGCATCAAGGCTATGTTGGAGCAATCTTGGTCATTGATCTCAAGTTTATCTTGGTCGTTCATTGTACTTGGAACAACTATAAAAGGCAACACCTCATTTGTAATGGATTAAATTAGTTAGAATAGAGTAGAGGAGAGACATGAAGAGATTGTTGTTATAATATTGCCAAAATTAATCCTATTCGTTGTTGATATCATGGTGAATGCTACTGAAGTTTTGGAGTGTTGCATGGTTTATACATTTCCTCACTTAGATTAGGATTTTATTTAAGTTGAGTAGAAGTAATTAAGAAGACGAATGGAAGATATTGTTGATTGGTAAATTAAGGTGAAACTTATGTTCATACCTTTTGGTACTTGTTAATTGCAAGTAGCAGTGCAAGGTTGGTTTGAACTAATTGCAAGCACTTAAGTTCAATTGGAAATGTCTATTTGGATTGTGTCATCATTGGGTATTTAAATAAGTGTCCACAATATGAAAATTATCCATGCATCCTTAGAAGATTGCACCCTTGTTTGCGTAGTTGATTTGGTGAAGCAAGGACTATTTAGTCTCACCACACCATCAATAGTCTCTTGCATTGTTCGAGATAGATTAGATTCCTAAACCCACTTCTTTTTGCACTTTCTTTTGTTAGAAGTAGTTGAAGAGCCATCATTGCCAAATCATTCACATTTGCAAATTTGATAAACCATCCATTGAATGAATAGTGTTAAGTCCCCGCGTGATTACTAGCAAACCACATCATAAAACTAAATTGTGTCCAACAAGAATAGGAACCTTGGAGTCGCCTCTATGATCTTTTTTTTTGCAGTCGTTAGCATACATGGTGTCTTTGTCCAAAAGAGGATTTGATATGTGGTGTTACATCTTGGAATACTAAGTGTTTCATCCTACATGTTGGAGTGGTCACAAAACTCACATCAATAGATGGGAAAAGTGTTATCAAGAGGAATAATCAATAAACTCAACTGCAAAGAGAAAGCAAGAGTCAAAGAGGAGAGAAAATAGAATATGAGATTGTTTGGCTCTTGAAATATTCATATGGACAATTTTAATGAACCCACTGGCTTTCAGCAATGGTAATTTCAAATCCACAACAATTATGAAATAAACACAATGGTTTTGTAAAGGTCACAAAGGTTGCAAAATCACCACAAGACTTGCATATCCGCCACTTGTGATAGACTGACAATTTTGCCCAAATAAAGGAAAATGTAAGTACAAAAGACCAAGGAAGAGGGAAAAGACTATAAATGGCAAGAAGGGACTATGAAACATTTGAAAGATGTATAGGATATTTGATCGATAGGATTTACCTTGAAGTCAACTTCAATTGCCACTTTATTATCCATTTTATATTTGGAGGGTGTTAATCGTCATCAATTGAAAAGATGTTGAACAATGTATTTTTAGGTAATTCCAGAGTCAGGGACTCAAACTGGAAATGCATCGAAGATAGGTAATTAATCACAAATCTATGGAGGTTGGTCGTTCACTGGAATACTAGATAGAGAATAAGCCAATGCCATTAATGTTTTTAATAAAATCATACCTTGGATGACTCAAATAAGATTGAAGAAGTTGAGAAAATAGAAAGGTAAAATGGTGTAAGGAATGTAAGTGATAGCAGGCCAACATCAGAACCATACCAGGATCAATTGAGTGTTTATTTCCACCAATCTCAAGGGAGAGAAGAAACTTCACGCCAAAATGATAAAATCTCTAGAAGAAGCAAATTGTCAGAGAAAATTGGAAAGATAGTAGAGTTTAACGTAACTCAGGCTTCCATGCAAAAGATAGAAAACCATGGAGTGATAAATTTGGGAAAAAAAGTCACATGGATGTTAGTGAATGAACACTGTGGAGATAAGAGAAGAACCTCGACACTCCTTTGGAAGATCCATTCTTGCTATCAAACCTATCAAGTTTATCTTCCACAACGGAGATGTTGGATACATTGCTACATCTTCCAACTTCTAGGACCCAGCTTCTCCATCATCTTCTCTTGTGATTTTCATTGTTCTTAACCGCTCAATTCAATTTTGGGCTCAATAATGCACTAAGCTTCCTTCCCCACTTAATTGGGTAGATGGCATAAATTGACAATATAAGGTGAAGACAGCTATAAAATTGCATCAATTCATACAAGAACTTAAAAAATGTTGAAGGGTAAATTTAGACCAAAGAGCTACTTGTAAACTTTATTTTTTAACTTAAACACTATTTTCAATCCCAGGTGCATCTGCTTAATGTGCAACTTTCTCAAGCTCCTAAATCTGAAACTTGTATCTTAATGTGGAAATTGTAGCTTGTTTATTTACCATCATCCAGATAACAGGCACATGAAATTTCTTGTGGATGAAAGTTGCAATAATCTTTGAGTACTTCAGGATCCATCAGGACAGAAGAATAAATATCTTAAACATTGCAGGGCAGTAGCTTGTTAAGACCAGAAGCATCTCAGCATGCACTTCTTTGAAGATCAACAAAGATTCTATTACCAGACATCAAAACATTATATATCTCCAATTTGATTTTCTCCCATATGTTCATATTTCTTGTTTGTAATAGTTCACTAGTGGCTTCCATACTCAGTTTACCATCAAATCTAATTTGTAAGGACAAATAAGATCATTTGCTAGGGTCTAGCTCTAATTGAAAAAAAAATTATTTCTTCAAGAAATGTATATAAAACTTATCCTTTTCACCACTAATTGAGATCCTCTAGTCATTTATGGATTCATTGTCCCGCATAAATTAGAATTCCTTGTCCATAGCAATTTTTTTGTCTGTTCCCTAGTCTATTTCCTTTTCTTCTTCACTCGGAATCTTTGTAACCGTGACAATGGAGTGTGACTTACTCTCAGAATATTACAATTTCTATTGGAAGGCTATTCATAGCTAAGTCTTCAGTTGTCTCCACATCTATTTCCATTCTTCATCACAGTATCTCCATAATTGTCTCAAAGGACTTACTCTCAGAAAATTATAGGTTCTATAAGCATTCCAACCTGTCTGTACAGTACCCGCTATTGTTTGTGGGTTAGTTGTCTTTGATTTCATTCTTCTCAGAAGGCAGATAAATACTAAAGAGATTTTAAACCCAATACAAATAACAGTGGACCATTTTTTTAAGCAAATAGCTGCCATTTTTTATCCCACACTTTATTACCATAGTTCTATGTTTCTTTAATTGCACCTGCCTTTGTTCAATACAGCTATTGCACGTTGAGCAACCTCAACAAGCTCAACAATTCGCTCCAACAGCTGTAAGATGATAAAGGAAAAACAAATTGAAGCAAGTCTAATACTGTGCATCACATTCCTCTCTCTACTCCTTATATATTATATATTCTTCTTTCCATGGAAAAAATGCATTTACGCACAGCAAGAAATATGGCATATACAATGACCAATTTTGCATTCTCACTAGAGATGTTTGCCTACTGATCCTAATTGTTGTCAGGATATGCACTATTTCTATTGCTTTGTAAACTTTCAACAGAACTTCCATAAGATTCCTGGAATTGTGCAAAGCAAGCTATAATTCAGAAAAAAATACTATAATAATAAGAATGTTTGCAGAAAAAGAGGCAAATTGAGGATGAAGAAAGTGTAAACAAGTTGTGAGAATTTCCAATTAATATTGCCTTCTTTAATTGCTTGCAAGCTGGACCTGTCGATTTTTGTTGTTTCAGTCCACCAACATGTAGAAAACTCATCGGGGTAGTCATTAACATATTAGAGATGTCCAGGCCCTTTCCAAATGACAAAATAATTTTTTTCTTTTGCACACTTCCTTTCAATGCATATTTGTAATGGGTTCATAGAAGACTTCACTGCAGTCAATACCTCCTCAAAACATATGCTTTTGACTAACCATCAGAAATGATTCGATGACACAATGCATGCCATCATTTTGAGATATGGTCTCCACAGGCTTCTCAAGCATGAGAAGTCTTGACAAAGAAGGGTCTGGCGTCAGTAATTTATGCTATCAAAAATAGAATTAGAAAGAAATACAATCTCCTAATACATAGTCAGTTAAGATGTATAAAGTAATAGCTCCCACCACAGGAAGTTATATTAATAAGAGCTTCTAAGGTATTTAAAACCTATTACCCAGGCATGCCATGCTTACCTAAGAACAAGAGACGGACACTAATTCCAGAGATAGATACACACAAAAGTTGGAAATTTGTTAAATGGTTGAGAGTACAGAAAGGCAACACTCACGGGATAACGTGCAGTCACTATCACACACCTGCATGTTAGGGAAGCTTCATGACATTAAGGCCTAACTATTACCTTGCATCAAGATTGAAGCACATAAGTGAATGCCTCCTGAGGTGAGCTTTCAGCATCTATCCTTGTACCACTGCCTCCCATTTTTGAAGCTCCTGTAACAGATAAATCATTTGGTCAGATCAAAAAAGAACACAAAAAATGAAATCAATGTCAACTAGCTTCTTCCTACCTACAGATAGTTGACGAGTGCAATTTACTCATATTTGGTATGGCCTAAATAGCATTTTCTGGTGAGGACAAGAAATGAAATACATTTTTATTGTCAGATTGTACAGATAAGAACATGTGCTATAGGAAAAGCTTACTTTCTGTAAGCAAATTCTGTAAATGGACAAAACAACATTCATAGTAACCATATGCAATCTTTGGTATTCTGTCAATAACTTTTAACACTAGAATATTGTTGTGAAGTTGAATCCAACTTTATGATATAAAGAGAAAAATGAAAATTGAAGATTTCGTATATGCATGAATTAAAGAATGAACATTGTTTCTGATGCTTAGAATAGGGAGTGATTTACTTATCCAGAATATACTAAGAACTCAACCGTTATATTAACCTCAACTTCATTTTCAGTCATGTCACTCCACGTGTGCATTGTAAAATACACAACCATATAGAGACAATAAAATAAACCTGACATTTCCAAACAAATTTCATTAAAAATAGGTTCTGTTAGTGGAAATACAGATATGTGGCATGACCAATTTACTACATATCGATTTTAATGACTATTAATGTTAATGATAGAATCTTTTCCGTTGTTGCTTAGCATTTGTGATAGTGCTTTCAAGTTCTTTATTAGATAAACACCTTTTAATTTTTAAAAATATACATTTACCAACATGTCTCCAAAAACTACAATTAAAAAAAGACTTAATTATTGTACAGATGTACTTTATAGATGCCAACAAAAGTCACCACTTATTCTGATCTCATGCAAACTGGTAGAATTATCTAAGTAGCTAGTGTCCCATTCATAATAACGGATAGCACATAATTCCTGTTCTAATGCTTTCCTACCAGTGTCCCAGATACAGATTAATTAGATAGGGATTACCAAGCAAAAAATTAATATGTGCCAGAGCAAGCATAGAACATTGATAGATCCCTCCTGCCCTATAAAAGTAGAAAGCATGTGATAGCAACAAGTTTCATAGGAGGCATTAGTAAGGCATTGACTTAGTCAAGTAAACCACTGAATTCTGAAAAATTTCTTAATACTGGGAAATTCTGAATTCAATTGAGTAGATTTTTACTATTTAGTTACTCAATCAGTAATTTTAAATTGCTTAGTCAGAAAGGTTTTCCACAATTTAACAATTTAAAATCAACCCATTGAGTAATATTTTAGTCTTTATTTGATCAAATAGTTGTTTTGGCTACCCCCGTGAATTGTTGTTTCTCCTAAATCAGTCCTATGCCCCAGTGAAGCACGTACCCTTTACCATCTAACACAAAGTCATAAGCATATTGATTCAAGGGAACCTCAAATTTGGTTACCTAGCACTCTTTTATCTTACTATAACAAATTCCCATGAAAAATCACATGGCTTTGCTGACTGACAAACACCTATATAGTACCAAAAAAAGGATCACAACAATTGAAACTGGTGGGAAAGAGGTCAAAGGAGAAAAGATGATGATAAGAAATAGAATAGTGCTAAACAACACTGATGGAGTTAAAATGCACAATTATAAGGAGAAATGTGTAAGAACCCCTGCAGGTTCTAACTTCACCCTTGCTAAAATATGATCTTACTTGTTGATTTCAGACTCAGAATATTTTCAAACACTTGGCATACGTTCCCAATAACCAAGATTATACCTTAATTCTCCTCAAACATTTTGTCAAACAGTTGCAATACTAAGACGATCAGATATCACAGTGAGTTCATGGCAATAATATTCTGAAATTGATCATTCACTCTGTATTGGCATTATGACAAACTTTGCATGAATCAAACATTCAGCTGCTGTCATTACAACGTCATAACATTTTGAAAAGACACTCGTACAGCAGTGTCATTTTGTCAAACATGTTGCATGAAACACAATAAACTAGAAATAGTTATTAAACCCTCATAGTTATTTCATCAAACATTTGTCTTGCATCCTTTACACAACCAAACACACTTACTTAATTTGCTAAACAATTGCAGATGTTTACAAGCTAATCTTATGCATTAAATTTATTCATAAACAAATTATGGAGCCTAAAACTGATTCGTATGCAGACATAATCAACCAAAATAATATCGCAGCCCTCTGTTGATGCTCTTAAGTGACGTCACAGCATGTAATTCAGTTTGGTCACATTCAATAGCACAAACATACCCCAAATCATACATACGCTGCCCTGAATTTAGAAAGCAGCCCCTGGATTAATGGCTGCTGACTACAAATGAAGAGCGGCTGCCTTAAACTCCAAACGCTGACCTCTAATGGCAGCGATCTGCATTAAATAACATTCACAGCACAATGCAAAATTGATACTGATATTTAGCGCTGGATCTTCCTCACAATTCGGACACCAATCAAGCACAATCTTAATCTCTGGATGAGATTAACGCTGGCACAATTCACTGGCAGAGATCAACCAATTCAAATTGCAAACACTTAGTAGAATTCACAATTCTACAAGCTGAAAAAAACTGAAAACCCTTGGCTTTCAACTTACAACACCAATTTCACAATGTCAAAATGCACAATAGACCCCTTTTCACCTTGCAATGAATGCATTTATAACTTTCAAGCCCAATCGGCCAGTAGCTTCTTGAATACTCCTTTCATGACTTATAAAATATTTTGTTTTTGTAGCACTTGCTTTTAATGTATTTGAAATATAATATATAATTATATTTCCCTCCATTTTGCGCACAACAAAATAACTGCCTTACTAAAAATAGAAAGGGCCCTTCTCGATCAACCTCTGACTTACTATAAATAGTAAGTGTATGAAACTGAGCCCAAACGAAGTCCAATCTAACCCAAATGAAGACCAAACTGGAACATACTAAATTCTAGAGAAGACAAGAACCTCTATTAACCAAGCCTCTGCCTCAGAAGACCCTCTATCCACAATAATTAGTCTACGAGACTCACAATAATAGGCTAATCCCTCAAACTCTGATGCTCGTGAAAAAGGGGACATTACAAAATAAAAGAATTTTATAAATAATAGACAGAAATATTGAATTTTCAAGGTTATCTGAACAAAACCAACAAGTTGTTACAATGCAAAACCAAGAAAAAATATTAAATTCAAAAAAGAAAATTGTGTTTTGAAAAGAGTTATAAAGCAAAGGTTAGACACTCCTGCAAGGGACTAAGGGACACGAAATAGACTCAAATATCTATGGCAAAATTGCTAATAGCTTAAAAGTTAAAGCTCTGCATACAAAAATACTAAATCAATAAAAAGTTTACAAAGCTGAAAGAAGCTAAATTTTTTCAGTTAGTAAACATGTATGTCAATACCATAGGCCCAGGAAAGAAATGCAGATGAACGTAATAAGACTCGCACTCCATTCATCCAAAATGTGATACAATGTACATATTTATCAATATGAAATGATTGTTCAGTTAATCTTCTAGATGATTGTTCAGCTTCTAGTGTATCTAGGAAATATAAAATATTATTCTACTAGGTTTAACTATATTGATTAGGTACTATATTGGTACATCCTCCTCTTATTCCGCAAGGTTGACTACAAAAACTAAGGTTTGTGTTGTCATTGGGCAAATTTTCCTGTGTATTTGGTGACATTTTCTTGATACGAAGCTCCAGTCTTCTACAAAAGGTCTTGCCTAAATGGTTGTGTGTTCCCTTCTATAGTTCAGAATTTTCAACAGCCAAGATATTGAGTTGGTAAAGACTTGAGTTTGTTTTTGGAAGTCTCTAAAGTTGTCTGTTGTCCACAATGTCATATTTTAATAGAATATTGTATCCTTTTGCTATGTAATTTGTGAATTCACCACCAGTTTCTATTCTAGATGGTAAATAAATTCACAGAAGAAGACCATTCAACTTTCATCTTTGTAATGTACCCTATTGGGATATTCCTATATTTTGCCCTAGAATCACAAATTAAGTAAATAAGGAATGAAGTACATTTAAGAAATGCTTTTAAATCTTGATTTAGATCCTGCAACCAAGTTAGTTATTGTTACTAATATAATTCATGATGATTGTCTATTATCCATGAAAGATTGGAAATCATATAATCAATAATATTATAACAAGAATCCTAACCTTTACATCACCATTGCAAATTACATGATGTGCATGTGGGTATCAAAAGGCTATACCTAACAACCAATCCACACTATGGAATCCCTTGGACAATCCTATAAAATGTCAGCAGCCTGTCCTTTCCAATCAAGCCCAAGAGCACGGAACAAACTCCTAGTCATGCGACCTCTTGGCCCCACCTAGGGGTTGGCATACTTGATGGGGGATTCAGTGTTGTTGCCTCCTTATCATGTATTTCATCCTTCACTCCATAATGGGATGTGATGCCCCATTTTAGCAGGTGTCTGGGACACGCCATTGTTAGCCCATCACTGCGACCCTCATGGGCTAATGGATTGTTTTGGGGGTCTCTAGTTGTGAGCTTACTATTTATAGTAAGTCAATTTTTTGGCAAGTTTCTATTAATGGCTAGATGTTATGGCAGTGTCTTGACAAAGCAGAGCATGTGGTCTTGGGTTAGAAATTCAGTTCATGGAATGATTATAATTAATTAAGTTTATCTTAATTAATTATTAAATGGGACTATTATAAAGTAAAGTTATTTACTTAATGATGACTTTATATCATATGCTTGGGCATTTAAGGGAGTTTTAATTGTTTAATATATTTCAAACTTTTAAAAGTGAATGAAGCTTTACACTTTAAGTTATGTGAAGAGTGTAGTTGAAGCTACAAGTCGTGAGCTTCATGTTGAAGACTCAATTCCATATATGAGGAAAATCGAACCATTTGGAGATTAACTTTTGATCATTTTAAATTTGTGAAACTTGCGAATTTGCTGAGCTTGGAGACAAGGGTTTGGTACGAGTTTATCTTGCAAGGAATTGTGAATTTCTTGTTTGACATTGGCACTTTGAATCAGCGGTTGTTTGCTGGTGAATTGTGTGTGCTTGCGGCTCATCTCAGGAAGTCGATTGAGCATTCTAAGGCGTTGGGGTTGAATGTATGATAATTGCATCAGCTGGTGGTGATTGGAAGTCACTGAGAAAGGGGTACGACTCACCATCTTTCAGCGTGGAGACCTTTCAAGCAGCCGCCTTCTCTTCTTATCAGCCGCGGCCAACATACAGGAGACGTGGATGTGACAGCGGGTTACAATTTCAATTACTTTGATTGCATTGATGGTTATGGTGACATTTCAACATTTTATGGTTTCAATTTCAAAAGCCAATAAAGATTTATAGAGTTTTGCGTGATACATGTTTAACATTAAAGAGTAATTAGATTTGATTTAAGCAAATTGCAATTCCTTTCATATTTTGAGAAAACACAAAATCTATATATGTTGAAAATTTCAAAAGAAACAAAAATCCAAAACAAAAGAGATCATTTGAAGTGAAGTTCGGTGATTGAGCCAGTCGGGCTCTTTACAGTGGTATCAGAGTAGTTTCCTGTCATCTTGCAGGGAATTGGGTTTATTAATGCAGGGAGAGATTTATTCTGGGATATCATTATACACGCAGGGGAAGAAATTCTCCACCTGGTGAACAAGAACAGGGAAATATGGGAGAGAGATTTCCAGGTACTGCAGGTAATGACGAGGGCAGAGAGGTTAGAATTGTATTCAGGGATATTGCACATAGCCAATAGGAGTTGGCAGCTGGCCATCATCAGATGGCGATTGTCTTGCATAATTTGTCTGACAATCTTCAGTGTATTTCTTTGCCTAGAGATCATGGCAGGGATAGAGATACTAGGAGCATCTTAGTTAGCTCACATAGGTCTAGAGCTGATCTGACAAGCAAGCGTGACAGATCTCTACGTCCTACTTTATTGAGGCCAAAGATAGATGCAGGTAGTACTGAGGAGGAAGTGTCATTTACGGATGATGTGTTGGCTTTACATGCTGAGTGGGAGGCTTTACCACAAGAAGTAAAGCAACATTTGAATTTTGACAGGTTCATGAGCCAAAAGAGGGAGCGTTCTAAAGGTAGAACAGATGGAAGGAAGAGGCATGTAAACCATGATTTGAAGCAGGCAACCAGCAAATTAACTTTAATTCATTTTGATGGGAGCGGTAAAATGACAGCTAGAGCTCAGATTCACAAGCTTGATACTTGTCTCTCTTTGCGTCCTATGTCTGAAGAGGACGCTATCCGGTTTGCTGTGTTGCATTTGGATGGCATAGCCCATGATTGGTGGTACCATGGGTTAGTTTCTTTACATCATGATCAGATTGTTTCATACCAGGAGTTTGTGGATGGACTGGTAGAGAGGTTTGACAGGAAGGACCAGAGTCCTATTTCCGTGAGTTGGCACAACTCAAACAGACTGGCAGTTTGGAGGCCTTCATCAGTGAGTTACAGCGGATTTCAGTGATGGTATATGATATTTCAGAGAGGCATGGGATGTTGTTTGTGGAGGGGTTAGTTGATCCTCTCAAGGGTTGGGTTAAGTCTTTTGACCCTTCACCTTTGCAAGCAGCATGAAGAAAGCAAGAGACTTGGAATTTTCAGCTCCTCATAATAGGTACCCACCTAAACCATCCAATCCTACTTATGACAACAAGGCAGCTCCAAAACGAATGGAAGGATCAAATTTTAAGAAACCTATGACACAGCCTTTAGATCAAGAAACACTTAATGATCTAAGGAGAAAGAGACTATGTTTTTATTGCAGGGGTCCATATGATGAGAAACATGAGTGTCCTTTGCAGCCTAAGGGTAGAAATAGGCTTATGGAGTGGTATTATGAGGATGAACATAGTTCTGATTTTGAGGGACAGCCAGCAGATCATGAGGAAGAGAGTTATGAAGAGGCAGTTAATGATGAAAAGGTTGATGAGGATTCCAACCTTAAGGTAGTATACCTCTCAAACGTGAAGAAAGGGGGATCTTTTAGGATGTGGGGCCTCTTAGCAGGGCAGCGTGTTATTGCATTGTTGGATACAGGTGCCACCCACAATTTCATAGATTCACGATTAGTATCCAGAAGAGGCATACAGACAAAAGAATTTGAAGGTATTAGAGTTAAGGTGGTTGATGGTTACACACTTAAGTGCGACGGAATGATTCCTGATCTTCCCATGAAGTTGAACAATTATGAATTTGAGACTGATTTTTATGTTGTAGATATGGGAGGTACTGATTTGGTTTTGGGCATGAGCTGGTTACATTCTATTGAGGCATTTTATCTCAGCCAAAGGACATGAAAATGAAGTTTCAAATTAATGGAAAGAAACACATTCATAAGGTAATCAAAGAGGAGAATTTGAGGACGATTTCACTCAGGCGTATGCAGCGACTCATTAGTCATGATGTAGTTGAGTGGGCAGCAAAGTGTAGATTACTACCTACACTTGATGAGACAAGTAAATCAGCTTATCACCCTGACATACAGGAGCTCACAACTAAACATTCCAAAGTGTTTAGTGATTTACCACATGGCAGGCCACCTGACAGAGGCATTGAGCACATTATTGAGTTAGAGGAGGGCACTAAGCCCATCATAATTACTCCTTACCGACACCCTAAGCGCCTGAAAGATGAAATTGAGAAGATAATTCAGGAGCTGTTATCTATGGGACATATTAGGCCGAGTAAGTCCCCTTTTGCTCCATCGATTGTTTTGGTGAAAAAAAAGGATGGTACACTCAGAATGTGCATTGATTACCAGATGTTGAACCGGAGGACAATTAAAAACATGTATCCTATTCCACGCATTGATGAGCTGATAAATGAGTTGCATGGTGCATCTTTCTTCTCTAAAATTGATTTGAGGTCCGGATATCATCAGATCAGAGTTCAGGAGGACATAGAGAAGGCAGCTTTCAGATGCCATTATGGACACTTTTGAGTTTTTAGTCATGCCTCGTGAGTTGACTAATGCTCTAGCTACTTTTCAATCCACTATGAACATGGTCTTCCACAGCCAGTTGAGGAGATTTGTTTTGGTCTTCTTTGATGATATTTTGGTATATAGTAAGACGTGGGATGTATCTCATCTGGATACAAGGCTGGATATCTTGGATAGGGTTTCCTTGTATGCAAAGGAGTCCAAGTGTGCTTTGGGTACGACAGAGCTTTTGTACCTTGGTCATATTATCAGTGCAGAGGGAGTGTGCATGGATCCTGATAAGGTTCGTGCTATACTTGATTGGCCTACACCAGGGAACTTGACACAGCTTAGAGAATTTATTGGTATGTGTCCTTTCTACCGCATATTTGTTGTTGGGTTCTCTCATCATGCAGCCCCTCTTACTGATTTGACCCGTAAGGGTGCTTTTGAGTGGACCTCTCAGGCACAGGAGTGCTTTGAGAAGTTGAAGCAGATTATGACATCATGCCCGGTTCTAGCGATGCCAGAATTCACTAGACCGTTTGATTTGCATAGTGGTGCCTTTGGTGAGGGCATTGGTGTTGTTCTTTCCCAGGATCGCCATCCCATTGTTTTTGAGAGCAGGAAGCTCAGGAGCCTGAGAAAGCTTTTAGTGTTTATGACAAGGAAATGTTAGTCATAATGCATGCTTTGGCTAAGTTCAGGTAGTATCTAGTTGGTAGTAAGTTTTGCATTAAAACTGATCATAATAGCCTGAAGTATTTCCTTGGACAGCGAGATCTTAATGAGAGACAACAGAAGTGGGTCAGCAAACTTCAATCTTATGATTTTGACATCTCTTATATTAAGGGTACTCAGAATGTGGTCACTGATGCACTTTCTCGAAGACCTCATTTATGTGCTATGACTGAGATATCTGAGGATTGGAGACACTTGATCATTGTTGATTATACCATAGACCAGTGGGCGTCTGGTATTGTTGATGGATCTATACAAGACAGCAAATATACTCTTGTAAATGAGTTGATCATTTACAAGGAGAGGATAATTTTGGTACCAGGATCGAGTGTCAGGCAGGTGATTTTGAGGGCTTTCCATGATTCTCCTTTAGCTGGACATCCTGGGTTCTTAGAAAACTACAGGCAGGTCCGAGAGAGGTTCACATGGAAGGGCCTAAAGTCTGATGTGCAGCAATATGTTAGAGAGTGTTCTATTTGTCAGTAGAACAAGTAGGAGCACACTTATCCAGCTAAGTTATTGTAGCCACTTCTCATTCCTGAGCGGAAGTGGGAATGCATATCTATGGATTTCATTGTGGGCTTGCCTAAATCCCAAGTTAGAGATTGCATTTATGTGGTAGTCGATCGTCTCACAAAATATGCTCACTTTTTTCCGATCAATACTACATTTTCAGCGACACAGGTTGCAGAGTTATTCTTCCGGGAGGTTTTCAGATTGCATGGCTTACCTCGGAATATTGTGAGTGGCCAAGATAGCTGATTTATGAGTCACTTCTGGCAGGACTTGTTCAAGTTATGTGGGACAGAGTTGACTCCAAGTACCAGTTACCACCCTCAGACTGATGGTCTGACTAAGATTGTTAATAAATGGGTGGAGGGCTATCTTCGGAACTGTGTCTGCACAGCAGAGAGCTTGGGTGAAGTGGATATACTTGTGTAAGTATTGCTATAATTCCGTTCACCATATGTCTATTCGGATGACTCCTTTCAGAGCTCTGTATGGGTATGATCCTCCTAGTTTCTTGGATTTGCTATTCAGTGATAGCAGAGTTCCCAGTGCAGGTAATTTGCTGCAGGACAGTCAGGATATTATGGGAACGTTGTGGGATAATATTCAGAGAGCTCAGACTCAGCAAAAGAAGTATGTTGATCAACGGAGAGTTGCTCGCTCTTTCCAAGTTGGGGATATGGTATATTTGATGTTGCAGCCCTACAGGCAGTCATCCATTCGGAAGAGCGGAGCTAAGAAGCTCAAACCTTGGTATTATGGGCCTTTCCATGTTGTCAGACGGGTAGGCGAGGTAGCTTATGAGCTTGATTTGCCAGAGGACAGCAAGGTGCATAATGTATTTCATGTTTCACACCTCAAGAAGGCGTTAGGCAAGCATGTTATCCCATCTTCTATTTTGCCACCCTTGGATGATGAGGGGAAGTTGGAGTTGATTCCTGAGGCTATATTGATACCCTAGAGAGGCATTTGCGTAGGCGAGTCATCAAGGAGTTCCTGGTGAAATGGCAGGGTTTACCTGTTAAGGATGACACTTGGGAGTCAAAGGATATTCTTCACCATCCATGATTGTGATTGCTTGGGGACAAGCTATCTTGGAGAGGGAGGACTGTGATGTCCCTGTTTTAGCAGGTGTCTGGGACATGCCATTGTTAGCCCATCGCTACGACCCTCGTGGGCTAATGGATTGTTTTGGGGTCTTTGGTTGTGAACTTACTATTTATAGTAAGTCAATTTTTTGGCAAGTTTCTATTTATGGAAGGATGTTCTGGCAGTGTCTTGGCAGAGCAGAGCATGTGGTCTTGGGTCAGAAAATTCAGTTCATGGAATGATTATAATTAATTTTATCTTAATTAATTATTAAATGGGAGCTATTATAAAGTAAAGTTATTTATTTAATGATGACTTTATATCATATGCTTGGGCATTTAATGGAGGGAGTTTTAATTGTTTAATATATTTCAAACTTTTAAAAGTGAATGAAGCTTTGTGCTTTAGTTATGTGAAGAGTGTAGTTGAAGCTACAAGTCGTAAGCTTCATGTTAAAGACTCAATTCCATATATGAGGAAAATCGAGCCATTTGGAGATTACCTTTTGATCATTTTAAACTTATGAAACTTGCGAATTTGCTAAGCTTGGAGACAAGGGTTTGGTACGAGTTTATCTTGCAAGGAATTGTGAATTTCTTGTTTGACATTGACACTTTGAATCAGCGGTTGTTTTCTGGTGAATTGTGTGTGCTTGCGGCTCATCTCAAGAAGCCGATTGAGCATTCTAAGGCGTTGGGGTTGAATGTATGATAACTGCATCAGCTAGTGGTGATTGGAAGTCACTGAGCAAGGGATACGACTCGCCATCTTTCAGCGTGGAGACCTTTCAAGCAGCCGCCTTCTCTTCTTATCAGCTGTGGCCAGCATACAGGAGACGTGGATGTGATAACAGGTTACAATTTCAATTACTTTGATTGCATTGATGGTTATGGTGACATTTCAACATTTGATGGTTTCAATTTCGAAAGTCAATAAAGATTTATAGAGTTTAGCGTGATAGAAGTTTAACATTAAAAAGGTAATTAGATTTTATTTAAGCAAATTGCAATTCCTTTCATATTTTGAGAAAACACAAAAAAATCTATATATGTTGAAAATTTCAAAAGAAACAAAAATCCAAAACAAAAGAGATCATTTGCAGTGAAGTTCGATGATTGAGCCAGTCAGGCTCTTTACATGGGATCGTTGGTTGGATAAAAGCATTAAAGGAATCATTATTAATATAATTAATTATGCATATATTAAGAATTATAGCAAGAATGAAGCAATATATTAATTATTTATCATTCCCAAGTATTATTAAATTTAAGACATGATAAACGAATCGACAAGATAAGTATTTCTATGTATTATGCATCATACCAAGCACCTTGTAAATATCAAAGTCTGCTGACTTTCTCTCTTAATCTGGATTCTGAAACCAAATATTTCTCCATTGCTCGATCGACTTCCTATCTTCTTTGATCTATTTGCTGGATATCCTTAGAATGGACTGCTTGACCTGCTTGGTGGTTCCCCTGCCTTTTCTTCAATCAAGTCTTCTACCTTTATATCTTTGTATCTCTTTGAAGAGGGACAACAATACGAGGTTGCTGTCCTTACAAAATGGTCACAACTTTTCATTATCATGCCTCTTCCTAGACAAAACCAACCACTGCCTATTTGTTTACTAATCGCTGTCTTTAAATTTGCTCATTTGTTATTAATTAATTGTTGTCTTTTAAAAGTGCTGCCTTTGTAAACTAATCATAGCCTAAATGAAGAGGCTGCACATAAATCACTCCCCTCAAAAACAATGATTGCTGTAATAAACCTAGGGTTTTCTTTCTAGCATCATTAGTCACAAAAGATGTAAACAAATTAAATTGCTCAAACTACAGTTAACAGATGGATCACAGGATTATTTTTGGTATTTTTCTCCTTTAACAGCACACAATTTAGGATGCCAGACCCAAAATTAAAGATAATAACATCCAGTTGAGACAAATAAAAATTGATCGATTCAAATTTAAAGCTAAAGAAGTAAGACCATATACCAATTTTTAGAAATAACAAATCTTGGATATTATTCAATCTAATCTAAATTGGAAGGTTTTTTGTCTGATCTGACACCTAGTTGGTGCTTGGTAGCTGAGTTCCCAGATGAACTATTGTCCTCAATGAAACCTGAAGTCTCCCACACTAGTTTATCTATGGAAAATTGAGGCATGAAGCCCTCCACTAGTGAACTTTTTCTCATGTAACCTCTATTCTAGAAACGTCTAGAAGAATGGCGCTACATGTTTGAAGAAGATTGTGGCTATTCTTTATGGCAATGTGGAATCTGCTAACAAACCTAGATGTAGGTCCATTTCTTGGCATGCCTGGCTAGGTGTAATGAATGTTATACTAGTAGAACTGGAGCCTAAACATTGGTCTGAGTCTCCTAATATGATGGCCTATGATATGAAAAAGGCTGCATTGAGTCCTCTAGAGTCTAAACCCTTAGTAAACCTCCCTAATCGTTTTGCTGCAAGTTTCCATGACTAGTGATGGTACCTATACTCACTGCTAACCCTAATACCCTATGTTGATTACTTGAGGGGTGTTGTTAAGCCCTATGGATTGTTCGCCGAACCCTGATCAAGCAAGAGTTGACTCAGATCTACAGTTGATTGTTGAGTTGCCTAGATGTACAATAGAAGAATCAGGCCTGTGTGGGTAATTTTACTTTATTTATTTTATTTTACTTTATATTTATTATTTATTAGATTATATTTTAATTTAAATATTAATTAATTAATGTACTTGGGTGGTGTTTAAAAACACCTATACTTGATGAGTGGGTTGGGAGCCTACCTAATTAAGAGGGACATGACACTTGATCAATGTCATAACAATGTCCCCTAAAAGGGCAGTTTTTTAGAGTGGTGGATTATCAAGGGGAGGTAAAGGATGGCTAATTTATTGCTGACATTCTCATCACATCCATCAAGAAATTGAGACCTCGTAATGTTGATCAATTCAATAACAGACAATGCAAAGAATTGTAGAGTTGTTAGGTTGTAAGTTGAAGAATGCTATTCACACGTCTTTTGGACACCTTGTGCACTCCTCTCTCAAGCTTAAGCTACAAAAGAGGAACAAATTTGATTGGATCAAAGAGTTGTATGCGTAAGTTGAGGGGATCCAAATGTTCATCACCAACCACTACATGTCACAAGGCATATTTAGATCATTTTCAAAATTGGAGCTACTGAAGGTAAGTGAAGCAATCACTTTAGTTACTTCAAAATTTATTTTATTGAATTTAGTTACTTAAGTCTTAATTTGATTGTGAAATCTAATTCTTCCTTAAAGTTTGTTTTTAATTATTTTTTTAAGTTTTTGAATAGATTGTCGAGACTGATTTTGCCTTTATATAATCATCTTGAGATGACTTGTGAAGGTTCAAGAGGAACTTTCTAGCATGAACATTAGCAAAACTTTGTCTGTATGGAGGAAAAGCAACACAAAGAAAGCAATGATTATAAAGTGGATGATCCTAGATGATTCTTGGTGTGATCGAGTGGAATATCTCTTTCTTGGTTAGAGTGTGATCCATTATTCTAAGATGGACAAGCCTTGCTTGGGAGAGAGATATGATGGCATCAACTCAATTTGAGAAGATGAAGACCATCATAAATGAGAAATAACAAGATCCTTAAGAAACTTTTTCATTCAAGTGCACAAAATTATTGAAGAGAGATTCCATGGTTTATGTTTGGATTAGCCTATTATTTTGACCGTTGTAGGCTAATGCAGATGGTTAGAGGGTCTTGTTGGCAGTTATCGGTGTGTCTCCTTCAGAGCAGAGTTTGGTTCAGGTTGGGCTTGTGTTTGGTGTTCCAGGACTCAGTTTCACACACTTACTATTATAGTAAGTCACCTTATCAGTAGAGTCTAGTATTTCTATATTAAGGCACCTAGACATGTTGTGATTTCAGTGTTGATCCCCGATTTCAGTTGGCATGGAGAAATAAGGTTTAATGTGCAAGCTATATCATTTAATTATTTATTAAAGGTGACTTTAATAATAATTATTCATAAAAGGCATAATATAAAGTTTTTATGTGCACTTTATGTCCAATGGGGCCATGACCCTCAATTAAGTGACTTAAAGTACACTTAATAAATTATGTTTGGGAGCCCATTTATTGATGCACTATATAAAGTCAAAAAAGCAAATATAAAGTATGTTTTAAAACGATTATAAAAGCATTTCTTTTGAGGGGTCATTTATTAAAGCATTCAATGAAGTTGAAAAGAAAAGATTTTATATCATTTTAAATCGTTAGAAGGCACGTGAAGGGGATCGACCTATTAGTGAAAAGTATAAAAGGCACAACAAAAGCAAAAAAGGATTCATTCACTCATTTAGAAATTTTGGAGAATTTGGAGTTTGTCTTTGTGCACTTCTCTTGAAGAAGAAGAACCAGGGTTTGCTGGATTAAGCTTTGTAGAACATAGTCTCTTCATAGCTTTGCTACCTGAGGGTGTGAGACATCACTTGAAGGCTGCAATCTGTTGGTAGCTTCAGCCAGAGGCTACACTTGTGCGAATTGGAGAAGAAATACAAGGAATACAAAGGGTTTGATGAATATCTACTTGCAGGTTATAAAGACATCGAAGATGCATTGTAGAATGCATTTATTGTTGGCTGCTACAGTACTCACTACAATACACCTGAACAGTGATCGCTAAAGTACCAATGCAGCTATTAAGTGATTATCTTTAGAATATCACTAGGGTTTGAAGAGCAGATTTCATATTTTGCAAAGAACAATCATTGGTGATACATAATTTTCTTTTACCATTCTTTTGAATACCACTTGGCGGTTTTAAGAGGGAGTCCATTATTGCAGCAGTTTTGTCTTCACTGCTGGGTGTGTGCCTTGAGGCTGAAATGCCTAACCAAACAGCATCTTATCATCTTGTATGAGGGCATTCAGACTTTTGAAACTACACAGTTGCAAAGAAAGGTGGAGAAATACTTATCTGCTATTAGGCGTCCATGGCTGGGGTATTTTGGTGGCTAATGACAAATTTCCAGATTAGCTGTTATTAAAGTTTCAGACCAGTCTCTTGCATATGTTCATACCGGGTATGATAGTTCTTGGTATCTCAAGCATTTGAATTAAGAGTTGAGATGAATATGCTGTATTTGCAATTTGATGTAAATCTGATATGATAATTCAATATAAGGAGTTAGCTACAGCAGTAATTAAGTTTGCAATAGTTGTCATTTCCTTCATTTGGTATTTGCAAACATGATTACTTATCTTGGCAAAGTATTAAAATTATCAAACAAGCATTTGGTTTAGAAACCCAAAGTCATTAAGCAAAGGCAGAAAAATTTGTGTTGTCTATATTCTACCTGGGTGGGATATCACATAGATGGAACACAATGACCACAACACTACATCTTTTTGCCTTGGCATTGAGACACAGGCAAACAAGGATTGCACCATATAAGATTATGAAGTCACAAACGGGTACAAGGCAGAAATTCGGAGACTCTTCCCTAATCCTAATTTGTAGAATATAGGCATGAGTGAATTTATTGATTTGTACATTCCAATGGTCAAAGGATTAAAGCTCTTCGTGATAAGTTCAAATTGGAGCTCACAATTAATGGTACTTTGATGGCTTACAATTCCAACACCTTAATAAATTTTGAATTTTTAATCTTGAAAATTACATTCAAATTTATTTTTATTTTTATTTTTATGAGCTTTATTCTCTTTCCACTTTGTTTTCAGAGGTTGCTAGCTCATCTACATCTAAGAGAAATTGGAACACATACTCTTTCATTCACTCAACAAAACAAAACAAATTCCACTCAAAAGGGGAAAGAACTTGGTGAATGTGCATTCCAACTCACATCTCCTTTTGCACAAACATTGGCTGCAAGAAAGGGGAGACAAATTTGTGGGATATGGTGCTAAAGCATGCTAACTTGAATGCTTCCACTTCCCAACATGTTGCACTTGAGGATTTCAAAAGTAAGCACACTTTTAGTGTGAGAGGCAATGGCACTACCCATGGTTCTTTAAATGTCCCTACATTGTCTAATGTCAATGATGATGATGATTTAGGATATCCATATGACATCGAAAACAAATTGTGTAACTTGATATTGTTATTTAATATTGAAGTTAAATTTTGAACTTTGAACAGTGAATGTTTATACTATCTATCATTTACGTTTTAAATGACATTAAATTTTATGATGCTATGTGGTTGTCTGAAATTAATTTCTCTCTATATATATATGATATTTGCATTTATTTTCATATGAACAAACCAAAACTAGCAACTTAACATTTTATTCAAAAAGCACAATTGATGAGGTAAATCTACCTAACCTTCATAATGGATAAACACATAATATTCCAAATTGAGTTGTGGGTGGATTGAAGGGGAAAGGAATAAAAAATGATAATTTGCCAGTTACCAAGAAATGGACTATAGAAATGAGGGTCAACAAAATGGTGAATAAAAATAATTTTATTGAAAAACCCTAGTTGAATGGAAAAATGACGATAGATTGAAAGACTGGTAGACAAGCATTGAATTATAGCTAGGAATTAGGCACCCAAAAGTGAGAGCCTTCATTTCCTCTAGTATGCATGAATGAGGGACTATTGCCTACCCTTTGCAACAAATATTTCTTGTCTTCTCATGAAGATTGTGTCTTTCTCCCACCTGTAGACACTTCTAAACATAGAATCAAAATTGTATAGCGCTACATCACACTACACATACATCACCTTATGACATGCATTTGAAAACCTTTTCAAATACATTCCATTGGTTATAGTTATGGATGTTTTAAAGAGTTTAATCTAGGTGCATGTTATTTTGGGGTGCCATTCAAGATGTAATTTCCAACACTATCCCTATTCCCATCAACATCATAATGGTGCAAAAATTCTTCCTTTCGTGATCAATAGTAGGATTTCCTTCCTTTACCTTTCGCAACTTCCTCTTGAACAATTTTACACATAGCCTACGGTTGCCCCTTCTTATTCCATCTCTATTCAAAAATCTTTCTTCCTTGTCTCTTCAATACTCTTCATATTGTAGGGCCGCAATTGCCTCCAAATATGACCCTGAAGCCCTCCAAGATAATTCCTCATCACCCTAAATTATTCTAGAGGGGTGCAAAATAAAATAGCTTGTTTGTAATGTGCCTTCTTTAATTTGCCCTAGAAGTTGCCCTAAATCACAATCACAACAGATCAGGGTTAGGGTTTACCAAATAAATGCTTCCTTTAATTGTGTGACCCATAACTTAAGTTCTTGCATTCACCACATAAACACAATACCAACATACAAAGGATATGTATATATACACATTTTAATAATTGTAAATAGATCAAAGATTAAAGTAAAGAGAATATATCTTCATAATCATACAATAATATATGAGAATTTCAATTATAGGTGTGGAGTAAGGAAGCACTGTAGGGTGCCCTAAGATCATAGTTCTCCCTCCATACATCCCCCTCCATTCTTCCAGGATTCACCACTAGTTCCCCGATGTGTGGGTTGGGAAGGTACTTGCAATAGGGTGCCCATAGCAGTTCGCCCTTAATCACAATGCAGTAAGGTGTCCTCATAGTTGTTCTCCCTTAATTGCCCCTATAATAGGGTGCCCTTAGCAGTTCTCCCTTAACTCCTACTGCAATAGGGTGCCCTTAGTAGTTCTCTCTTGATCACAGTGTAGTAGGGCGCCCTTGTAGCTATTCTCCCTCAACTGCCACTGCAATAGGGTGCCCTTAGTGGTTATCCCTTAATCACAATGCAATAGGGTGCCCTCATAGTTGTTCTCCCTTAACTGCCACTACAATAGGCTGCCCTTAGTTGTTCTCCCTTAATTGCAGATTCTCTCCAATTTCCTTGTGACTAACTACTGCTAGATTAAGTTCATATCTTAATGCATATTAACAACAGATGAAGACACATTATAAAATCACATAGATAATAATTATTTCTACATTACCCAACATAGAATAATATTAACTCCCTAAGTCAAGATCTGATTTTGATTATTTTCTCCTTGGTACTAAGGATTCAATCTGCTGAAGGATATTGTGTTCTCTTATAATTTGGTGTTCTTCTTCATTGAAGTTCTTCTCTTTTATATCTCCTTTTAGTGTAAGGAGTCACACCCTTTCATTTGTTAATGCCCTTATGAAAGGGTCACACCCTTTGGTTATGAAAAGATAAATCTGTTTGACAACAACTATTGCCCATTTCATTTCTTATTTAATCTTCACCTATCTCTCACTTTTCAAATATGTCTTCAATATTTTTTAGTATTACCCGGGGACGCGTCCACAGCCTAATTTCCCTCGTCGCAGTACCAGGGGCATTTCAGAGACTTGGGAACGGCCAGGGGATGCCCCTCCCCACCCGTTTTTTGAAATTTTGGTGGGGACTTCCCGAAAACTTGGGGACATCACCCAAAAAAAAAGGGACTTCTGGAAGTACCGAGGACGGTCGTAGCTGTCCCCCGACCGTACCAGGGACGGTCGTCTGTCCCCAATTTTTTGCGCCCGAAAAAGTCAAAATTAAATTAAAAAATTCAATTTATTTTTCCATAACGGGTGTCAGTTTGTGGGCCCCACATTCTTACATGCCCTAAAAAGCAAAAAACGTGGCTTATACTTGCATCTTCTCCACTCTTTTAACATGCATAAAATTTTCAAGTTTTTTACTTCTACTCATTCAATGACAGCAGCAACAAGGGTTTGAAGTTTTGAGTTGAAGGAGCAACAACAAGGGTCTTTTGGAGTGATTTTATCATCTTAGGAAGCAAGATCTTGGAAGAGGTAAGTTTAATCATCATTCCATGCTTGTATTTTTCATTTTTTTCCAAAGTTTAAGCTTAAAGTAGTCTGATCTTTTTTTGGCATTGTTTCAGTTCAACTTCTTTCTTCAATCTCAAAAAACTATAAAAACCAAAAGGAGCAATAGTGAGAGTGATGGTAGTGAGGAAGAATATGTGGGTGATCAAACTCATAGTGTTGAACTTGAAGCTAGTAGTGGGCAGCAACAACCTCAACTTGATATGTTTAAGTGCCCTTCAAAAATCATGAGCAAATATGCAAAGGGCCCTTTCAACAAAAAAAAAACTCTTCTCCAATATGTCACACCTAGGGGTCAAAAAAAAATGCAGGAGGGACTAAGGTGTGGGATTGTCATGTTTGTAACGATGATTTGAGGGGCAGCTATACAAGGGTTAAGTCTCACTTTTTGGGTATTGCATGCCATGGGGTTATAGCTTGTCCAAACTTTATTGAAGAGGAGAAAATAGAGTGCCATAGATTGCACAATGAGGTTGAAATGGGGAAACAAGGTCTGACAAGTCCAACACCTACTTTATCAAGTGCATAATCATCTAGGTCAATCTCACCCACTATTGGTGCTAGTTCTATTGACACAAGAGGAAAGAAGAAGGTGGGTGACAAGGGAAAAACAGTTGAAAGTATGTTTAATGCACAACAACGGGAAGTTACAGAGTCATCCATTGCTAAATTCTTTTTTGCTAATGTTGTCCCATTTCATATGCATCTTATTTCAAACAAATGATAAAGATGTAGTCATTATGGGTCCCTCATTCATACCCCCTAGTGATCATAAGCTATGAACTACCCTCCTAGACAATGAGTACTCCAAGATTAATATGTTGTTCGAGGATATGAGACAGACGTGGCTTAGAACAAGCTGCTCTATTGTGATGGATGGGTGGACTGATGTTAGACATCGGCCACTCATCAATATCATTGTCACATCCCGTGTTGGTTCATATTTTCTGAAAGCCATAGATTATTCAGGGAAGCATAAGGATGCAAAGTTTCAATTCACCATTTTGAGAGATAACATAGAGGAGATTGGGCCTGCTAATTTTGTACATATGATCACAGATTCAGCACGTGTGTGCAAATCAGCTGGTTTGATGGTGGAGGGTGCTTACAAGCACATCTTTTGGACCCCTTGTTGTGTTCATGCATTGAACAATGCATTAAAAGACATTGGTAAGATAGATTGGATGAAGCAAGTGGTGTCAGAAACTAGAGAGGTTCAAATGTTCATTTGCAACCATCACACCTCACTTGCTCTGTTTAGGTCTTTCTCAAAGGAGTTCCACAAACCAACTGACACAAGGTATGCCAATTTGAATTACTTCATTTTATTACTTCATTTTAAAATTATTTAAATTATTGTTACATGTGTTTTGATTTTCTAATTATTCATAATTATTTATATTATAGGTATGCCACATACTACATCTTGATGGAGAGGATACTTGAGGTGCATGAGGCTCTACAATTGATGGTAGTGAATCCAAAGTGGACGCGATTGTCTATCTAGCTCTGCTAAAGGAAGATCAGTGAAGCTAAATATCCTTGATGACAGTTGGTGGGGGCACAATGAGGTAAGTTGCTGATTTTATTTACAAATTAAAATTAAATGTTAGTCTTTAGATTGCTGATTTTTATATTATATTAAAATTTCTAATTCTGATTATATAATACTTTCAAATTGTTTGTTTGCATTTTGCAGATATCTGTGTTGTCATCTACCCTATTGTAGATGTCATTAGATATACCGATACAGAAACTCCTAGTCTTGGAGAGATATAAGACATTTGACAATATGTTGGGGAAGATAAAAAGAAAAATTGCAGCTAAGGATCCTAATTTGAGGTTCTATGAGGAGCATATTAGGCCCATTGTGACGCGGAGGTGGGACATAATGAATACCCCACTTCATATGGCAGCCTATGCTCTAAATCCCAAATGGTATGCAAAATTGGATGGAAGGAAGCCTCTATGTGATGATGCAGAGGTATTAGATGGCTTCTCAAAAGCCATTGATAAGATGTTTTTAGAGCGAGAGGCTTCCATACTTCGCGCACAGTTCCTTGACTTCACAAACCTTCGTGGCCCAAACTTGGGTAAACCATAGGCGAGGTTGGACAAAGTCATATTGGCAAAGAAAGATCCTATTGGGTGGTGGACATGGCATGGGAGAGATACACCACAGTTGAAGGTGCTTGCCACTCGCCTCCATGCACACGTTGCTAGTTCTTCTACTGCAAAGAGGAATTGGTCTACATATGGTTTTATCCGCTCCCTCAAGAGGAATAGACTTACCTCTAGACGAGTGGAGAAGCTAGTGGCGGTGCATAGTGCTCTTCAACTTCAAGATCGTCAGACTCCAGAGTATAGGCAGACTCCAGCATTACGGTGGGATGTTGATCCTGAAGATGTGGACCAGGTTGATGAGGAGGAGACACCACCAGGATTGGTTGGGGTTCCATTAGATGAGGATGCACTTGCAGTGGACCATGACAGTGACGATTCAGATGACTCTGACTCTGTTGCAGAATTCGCCGAATCGGAATAGGAGCAGCAGTGTGCTTTGTTTTTATGTATTTTGGTTTTTATATTGAACATTAAACTATATGGAAGCACTTACCCTTTGGGCATTTTGGTTTTGTATGTTAAACTTATTTACATATGATATTTTTTGTTATCACATGTTGATGCATAAATGATATTGACACTGGACAATGAATTCCGATTTCCAAATTTTGAATGCATATTGTGTTTTGAAACAATGAAATGTTGTAAACTTGTATGTTAAGGTTCTATGATGTGTAAATAGCGTGTTTTATCCAGATTTTCATATGAATGTCACATATATTTGCAAATTTCCCTATATTTTATATAGTCGTCCCCTTTGTCGTCCCCTCACCTTCCCCAACCTTGGCAAAAAAAATTGTCGTCCCAAAAACTCGGGGTAACCTTGTTGCTTTTCAAATCTACACATCCCATTTAAGATCTGCATATCCTCTTCTACATGTACATATCTTATTTTCTTCTTTTCTTCTCAATTCTAATTTTAGATCCTCCTTATACTTTTGCTCTAGATCTCCTCTACTCCCTTTCCTCCATTCCTTTTCATCGTTCTTCCCCTTTCTATCTTCCAATGTGAGGGAGAGGTCACACCTTTTCATCATGTCTGCCTTTTTGCAAGAGTCACAATCCTTCATAATTGTCCCTCTTTGAAAGAGTCGCAACCCTTCACAATTACAACCCCTTTTGAAGAGTCACAACCCTTCATCATTGCTGCCCTCTAAAAGAGTCACTTCCTTATTTTCTTCACATTCCTTCCTTCTATTAATTCTTCTTTAATTCATATTCTCTCCTCTTTCTTCCTTCCTCCATCGATGCCTTATTGAAGTCAGGTTGTATGTCTCCTTATATCTTGCACAATGGAATGATAAGTTGTGTTTCAAGAGACATGCCTAATGCCTATTCTTCAATGTCACCCTTCCTTCACTAATCGTACCCTTTCATGATCGTTGTCTTCACTTGACATTGTAATCGTTATTATCCTTATCGTTATGTTAATCACTTATGTTATCTTCATCAATCACTGTCTCTTAGTTCGGATAGTTTTGTCGGCATCCTTTGGACTATTATTGATTGGGTTCTACTAAAAGCTATCTACATACATAATTGATGCTTTTCTATTCAATAATCATTTGTCTTCATTGGAGAATGATAATCGATGACTAATTTGATTTGTCATAACTATTGTCATCACTATCAACTTAAGATAATATAATATCGATTAATAGTAATAGTTGTTGATGATAGATTGTCTACTTTCAGCTCTATGTAATAATCCGGACACCCTTCGTTTACTTGACTTGACCGCTACCACCGGGTTTGGTTATAGTCGCAATCTTCCATTAAATCAATACTAAAAATGTTGTTTTTGTATCAAGCACCTCCCATCATCGTGTATCTCCATGCTAAGCACAGTAATTGATACATGGGGTTGAACGGTCTATGAAGTCATGTTGCCGAGACAACTACTTATTGACTAATCGACCCCCTTTACTGATACAGCTTACATGGTTGTTCCTCAATTCTCAATTGTTGTCAAACCACCATTTGTAATCATAGATTAAGGTATATATCCTTCACTCTTAATTGTATTGACCAATGAAATTGGTATCCAATTCGATTGTGCCACTTTATGGATTTTATCGTAATTAATAATATAAGTAGTTTACCTTCCATTTTGGAACATCCCCTAATGATATTATCTCGATGTCTTATTCGCCTACTTATTCTTCATGGCAGTTCCGATATTATTATTTATGGCATTTTGAAGCACTTCTCGTATTCTTGATTGGCTTGTATCCTTGGACAATTCATCCATTGATCCCTTTGACCACTTTCGATCATTTAAATCTCTTCCCCATGGTTCCTAGTGGAGGATGGAAGATTTGGTACCATATTCAAGTGACACATTTGATATTTGACTTGATAAAGATGGTGTATGAATACTTCCTTGCTAATGAGGGATATTTGTTCACCGCAACCACAAAAAACAATCTTCATACTAGTCAATGATATGATAGATGTTCTACGGTATAGTCTAGCACTCTCTTACAATTTTGTCTCTTTAGAGACTTCACAAAATTGGACTCGGGCATCTACAAATAAGAATATTACATTGTGGGGACATGACAGTCCTCCCTTCCCAAAATTGCTTGTCCTCAAGCAATGATTGAATGATCATGGAGATCTATTCCGTATTCCACCTCTTGTTGCGCTATTTTTCTCCTTTATTTTTAATGTGAATTAGGATTGATAGTAAAAACTTAAGACAACTTTTCTCTCATCTTCACAAGGAAGGATCAAGGCCATATAATGGTGCCAATTGTATTCATAAAACCCGATGTTTGCATGATTCAAAATTCATATCATTTGTGTTTACTCTAGTCAATCTCTTATTCTAGGTCAGCCAAAATAAACCAAATATGGAACATACACGATGAAATCACAAAGTGTGCATGAAGACACATAACATACACGAAGTATACACAAAGCATATCTTAATATTACAATACTTTTGGAATTTTATGCTGCCATTGCTAGAGTTGCACGTCCTCAAAGCTCCATTGGTTTTCCACTTCGTCATTCTTTGATTGGATGCTCTTGAGATGCCCATCATGCTTTATTTGCTTGTTTGGTGTTCCTTCTGTTCCCTTGTTGAGTATTGCTTTTGTTATGTGGGCTCGACCCCTTTTTCCATATATATGTCCTAATTTGCTTGGTTCTTTGCATTTGAAACATTTCTTCTTAGGTCTTCGCGTTGTTTTTGGGCATTCTCATCTTGGCATACATGTCCACGTTCAAAATTATTACTGCAATGGAAGCATTTTCTTTTTGGAAATTCCCTCTTATGCTTTTTTTCTTTGTGAGAATGCTTAGAGTATACGTTTGATGCAAATTTTTTATCTTTTGACAGTTGAGTATCAAACTACATAGCTTTTTGGATTGCTTCCTCTAAGTCTACTGGGTCCAATTCGCTTGCAATGCTTTTGATTGATTCTTTCAATCCCTCCACAAATAGGTAAGTGATACCATGACCGCCAATCTTTGGAACTCAGTGGCGAATTGTTCTATTGTCCCTTGTTGTTTGAGTTGGGTTAACTCTTTGAAGTACCATTGTGGATGTTTCCGATCAAAACTCTTACTGAGTTTTTGTGTAAATTCCTCATAAATGGTTATTTGTTGGTGGCCCTGGGCCATGAGGCCATGGTGCCACCATTCATGGGCTATCCTGTTAAATGGAGCACTGTAAATTTAATGTTTTCTTTTGTCATAGGGCTTAATGAGAGATAGGTGTCTAACTTTTGTACCCACGAACGATTTGTGATAATTCCTAATCCATCAAAGGCAGGAAGAGTTATTTTACTCTCTTTCCTTTAGGTTTTTATTTGGTTGTGCCCTTCACCTATTAGGGGTGACTTTCATTTTGGCATCACAGTCATCTTTAAAAGAGATATCCCTCCTAAGCTCAGGATCAATCCTCGAGTAGGCTTCTACAATATTATTCATAAGGGAAACATTTATTTCCTCTTCCATATGTTCCTCCAGAGGTAGGAAAAGAGGTCTTGTAGGCCTAGGATTTGATATCCGAGGGGAGCCATTATTGTTATTTGTAGAGTGCTTTGAGTTGGTTTCCCTTACATTGTTACTCGTGTTTTGAATGGCTTGAAGGAGGAGTTGGTAGTTCTTTCATTTCTCTCATTATGTTTCATGAGAGCTTGAGTGGTTTGAGTTGTTTGTTCCATGAAGGTTCTCAACTCATCGCTCATTTGTTCGCTCATGGTGCATGTAAGTTTCCTTTTCTCTCTTTCCAACGCCCTTCGAGCCCTCTGGCTAGTTTGCATCAAATAACTCTCATAGGATGGTAGGAAAGATGCTTTGATACCACTTGAAATGTCCCTTCTTTAATTTGCCCTAGAAGTTGCCCTAAATCAAAATCATAACAGATTAGGGTTAGGGTTTACCAATAAATGGTCCTTTAATTGTGTGACCCATAACTTGAGATCCTACATTCACCACATTAACGCAATACCAACAGATAAACGATATGTATATATATACATATATTTAATAATTGTAAATAGATCAAAGATTGGAGCAAAGAAAATAAATCTTCATAATCATGCAATACTTAAATTATATGTAAATTCCAATTATAGAAAGTGTAGAGTAAGGAAGCACAGTAGGGTGCCCTAAGATAGCAGTTCTCCCTCCATACATCCTCCATTCTTCTAGGATTCACCGCTAGTTCCTCAATGTACGTGTTGGGAACGTACATGCAATAGGGTCCCCTTAGCAGTTCTCCCTTAATCACAATGCATAGGGTGCCCTGAGAGTTGTTCTCCCTTAACTGCCCCTGTAATAGGGTGTCCTTAGCGGTTCTCCCTTAACTACTACTACAATAGGGTGCCCTTAGCAGTTCTCCCTTAATCACAATGCAGTACGGTGCCCTTGTAGTTGTTATCCCTTAACTGTCACTACAATAGGGTGCCCTTAGCAGTTCTCCCTTAATCACAACAAAGTAGGGTGCCCTCATAGTTGTTCTCCCTTAACTGCCACTGCAATAGGGTGCCCTTAGTGGTTCTCCTTTAATTGTAGATTCTCTCCCATTTCATTGTGACTCGCTATTGTCAGATTAACTTCATATCTTAATGCATATTAACATCAAACCAAGATGCATGGAACGAAAGGAGCAGCAGGAAGCACAAAGAGAGTAGCAGGTAGAGAAAAAGGAAGATGGCAGAATTGATCAATCCTAGACTGGCAGCTACGATTGGAGCAGAACAACAGGGCGGGCAAATGGGCGATCAATGCAGAGAACACCTTTCGAATGGAGGATCTCGGAGCAAGATTTGGACAAAAGGGGGTCTATGGAGAGAGAAGCAAACCTCAGTAATCAGTGACAATGGAACAAAGGTTGCGACAATGGACAGAGAGTAGCCATGATCAAGGCAACCGAATAAACCAAGAGAGGGAAGCGGGGATAAGAGAGATTGGCAATCATATCCCACAATGGGTATTCTAGGGTGGTCGATGGGTGGACAAAAGTTACCCAATCAATTCTTATCAACATCAACACCCTAGGGTTATAGTAAGGGGACAAAGAATTGGAAACACTTGGGAGAGGCGAAAAGAATTACCATGGATACAACTGCACAACAAGAAGCACTCGAGAGACAATCCTCTACTAATCAACAATCGAAACTAGGGAAGCGCCAGCAATACGAAGCAGATGTCCAATTTTCTTAGAAACCATGGATATCAAAAACAAAGGAATGGAAGGTTTTGGCCTAAGAACGCCTCAAATGCCAACAACGTGGCGTCCTAGCGGAAGAAACCTAGCCTACAAACAATACCAGATAGCGCAAATCAAGCAGAGGCAAACAGGAAAGGGAAAACGAAAACGTCACTGGAGGTAGGAATATCGAACTGGCAAGCAAAAATTTCAGATAAGGATCCTAATCCGCCTCTGTTAAAAACATCCATATCAATCGATATAGGCAAATTGAGGAATGAAATAGGAAGATTAAGAGTCCAGGGGGTTTTCTTAAAATGGGGAGGGTTGATAAAAAAGGTTAGGTATGTGCAAAATTGGTCTGTGCCCTTGCAAATAAATTTTTTTTGGTCAGATTTCCCTCAAACCAAGAGAAACGGGGAGCTCTGAACAATGGCCCACATTATTTGGAAAGTACAAGAGTTCATATTTTTTACAGGTATCCAGATTTTAACCTTTGGAAACGTGAACTTAAAGAGGAACCAGTTTGGGTTTGGAAGTATGAAATCCCATCAAAATATTGGGAAGAAAGCATATTAAAAGATATCGGAGACAAATTGGGTACATTCATATCGTTCGATGAGATCATGGTGGATAGAAGTCAAGGGACCTATATTAGAATTTGTCTAGGGCTAAGGCCACAGCAAAAGCTCCCACAAGAGATTGATTTACTCACAGAAAATGGTACAGAACATTGAAAAATGGAGAGAAGATCAAATGGTCCTATGCCCTAATTGAAAATCAAAGGAGCATGGGAATCTAGACTGTATTGCGACAGTTCGAGTCAACAAAGCCAATGAGTATGATCACATTATGCAAAGGAAAAAGGCATATTTTCAATCCTTGTGAACAGAAGAATCCACGGTTGGAGAAGGAGAATAATCTGGAGAACACCTCGATAACTGCAATACTAAAGAACAAAGTGTTGAATCAAGGAGAGGATGTATGTGGTAATCAAGACTGTTAAAATTTGAACCAGAATAGCATAAAACAGATAGCATTAACAAGATGAACAAAAAGACACAAAGATTATCCTGGGAAAACCCTCCTACTTGAGGGAGAAAAAACCCTGCCACACAGAAAAATTACTTATATTAAAGTAAAACAGAATGTCTTGATATAAAATTTTGTTCAACGCTGAACTAGCATAAAGATAGAACAATATCAAAATCTCCTTCACACAAAAAAAATTCCCACCAAATATAACCTCGAACTGCATATATATATAATACTTGACTCTCCATTGTCCCTTTGGCGAGTCAAGAGACTGACAGTTATCAAGAAGCATAAAGAATAGACAGACAACATAAGAAACTCAAACTCATCCACCGCTGAAGAGTAAATGAATAGACAACCACCGCTAGGAATATTAAATACAAATTTGTCAACAACATCAAAAATCAAGAAGGTAAAATGAATCGTCTTCAGCGTGAGAAAAGAAGACTCCCAACGCTACACTCATGTAGCTATAAAACATCAACACTCCCTCTTAGCTAGTGAGGAATCTTTTCAAATTCTTATGTCATGGAGTCTCTCAACATGACACTCACAATGGCTTCACCCATTTGTGAGAAAAACAAAATTTATCACGGAGTCTCTCAACGTGATAGCACCATGGAGTCACTCAACATGATGTTCACCATGTGTCAATGTTTATCAGATTTGTATATAGTAGTCTTTTAAATTTTATGATCAGAGTTCTATCTCATAATTTTGATTGAACATATATATATATATATATATATCAATGTTGATTCAGTGAATTTAATGTTAATTAAATATAAAAAACAAACTGCAAATATATATATATAAATTAAATATAAAATAAACTGCAGTTATGTTTTTACGGTAGTCGAGGATGCTTTTCACTTTAATAAGTCTGTATATTTTCCTCGACCCTGCTCACACATTATATGTATCATTATGTGTGTTGCCTCCACTTTTAAACATGTAGCCATTTCAGAAAAGTGGAAGTTTTGCATCTTAGTGAAGTTTAATCGCGTTTGAGTCTAGGTAGATGTCCTTTAAGTAATTGGGAATCACCATCGGATTTTCCATTTTTCCCTTCTCCCTCCGCATTCCCTTAGCCGGGTGGATTTCTCCCTCACGCATGATAAGTCCGCGGGTAGTCTGGTGCCTAATCCGATGGGGGTTCTCGCATTATTTTAATCCTTGCAGAACTAATCATCACTGGCGGAATTCTCCATT
>MU224540.1:3866088-3886465 GCA_018584345.1 Thuja plicata | reverse complement strand
ATCTGCCTGAGTTAGTCCTGGATAGGATTAGCTTGGTTTTTCCTCTGTTGTTCTCTGGTTAAGAACATACCCTGCAGTAGGAATTAAGAATAAAACATAATTCATTGAATATCATTCATATAGGGAGCTGTACCTTAATTCAGAGGGAAGCTAGTTATTCTTAGAAACAGTTTCCCAACTGTTGTGTAAAGTTGTTCTTCATTATAAAATTGGGCAAATAAAAGGAGTAAAAGAAGAACAATCTGTTTACCAACAATGTGGAGCCATGTCCACGAAGGGAAATGACTCCATGTGAACGTAGTTCACGTGGGGTCGTGTCCTTTCGTGGACATGACTCCACGTACATACTACTGTCGGCCCTTCTTAACAATGCTGATACTAATCGACTTGTAGTCGATTTAGTAAATAACTTTAATTTGTCAAATCACTATGTCATAGTTAGTTAATTATTATTAGTACAATAATATCTCATTTACATTTTTATATGTAATCATCTATATATGATAAGGGAGCTGTTCTTTATTAAATATATATGCTTACATATTATTATTAATTTATACAATAATGATCTATCACTCTTGATAGTATTTATCCGACTGAAGCTATAGATCATTAACACTCCCTCTTAGCTAGGGAGGATGAACATAGTAGACCCATGCATAGTGTGGAAAGAGTATTAGCTCAATATAATACAAATAGTTTATGATACTCATCATAAAGATGTCATCTCATGACATTTAGAATTTATGGTCTACAAATATCAACACTTATGGTATTCACCATAACGATATCATCTCATGATATCAGAAGTAATGGCCTCAGAATATCAAGTCGCATGATATTCACCAAGTACTCAAAATGTCCATAAGGTATGTGCACACGTATCCTCAATGATACTTACCATACGAACATTATATTCATGGTTTGCTTAAGGATGTTAATCCACCATGACAGATTTATACAATACATCTTATTGATATCTTTGTGGCGAAATCTATCTTGTAGTTGATTGATTTACAAAATATAATCTATCATGATCTGCTTAGACATCATAAGATGTCCATCATAATAGAAAATTAAGTTATTGTAAGATCGTCACCTTCCAATCACTTTTACAAATACAAGAGATAATCATTTGGAAGTCGTCACTTCCTCATGATGTACACAGGGCCCAAATAGTCATGAAACGACATAAATATTTTCATTAGTATAATAATCAAATATGCTGAGACTCTTTCTCGGTAATTATAATCATACCAAGTTTACCTCAGAAATGTTCCACCTTCATTTTGCAAGAGGTTTGGTGAGGATGGCAAAGAACAGTGATCTCCCTCTCAATCTAGTATTTCACAAAAATTTTGATATTTTGAAGTACTTTAGAATACAAGTTTCTCTGCATCCAAGTTTGAATTACTGACTTCAGTGAAGGAAGCTTGATGTTTAAGTCTGTCAGGACATTTTGCTGCAGTGTGACCATAGTTGTCGCATCTATAACATTGTATTTTAGAGTAGTCTCTCTGTTCTTGAACAGCTGCTTACCATTTGAGTTCTTGCCCTTTTTCCTTTTCAAATTAGTGGTGAGAATCTGAATGTCTTCATTTGTGAATTCCACACCGATTCCTCTAGATATTAGATTACATTCTTCTTGAATGCAGTCATCTTTTAGTCGATCAAATTTGGGGAGTTTGGAACAACCACTTATTCCTTGTCTAAAGTTTTCCCATGAGATCGGGAGCCCATTTAAAGTTATCATAGTTAACTCTTTATTATCATAAATGTGACCAACTGTTGAGAGTTGGTTTCTTAATTTTGTTATCCTCATAAAGTACGAGGTGATTGTCTCTCATTTATTCATTTTAATATTAGAGAGTTGATTTTTAAGAGTAAGAATCCTGCTAGTGTTGTTGATCTCAAACATATTTTCCAGGGCTTTGAACATATCATATGCAGAGTCTAACTTTGTGATAATAGGTAGTAGATGATCTTTTACTCCATCTATGAATAATTCCATTGCTCTGGTATTGTCCTTTTCCCATTGACTCTTCTCGCCATTCTCATTAGATTTATGAGGATTTTCTACGATTGTTTTTAACTCATGCTTTCTTAGTATCAGCATCATTCGCAGTTTCTAAGATTCAAAATTTGAAGCACCTTCAAGTCTGTCTTCAAGTCTGATTCCATTCACCATTTTGTAGGTACAAGATTTCTAATGGAATATATATATTTAAAAATCTGATCTTGATTGTTTCTAAAACCTTCTCTGATACCATGTTAATATTTATCATATTTGTATATAGTAGTCGTTTAAATCTTATGATCAGAGTTCTATCTCATAATTCTGATTGAACATATATATATAAATATATATCTGTATATATATATCAATGTTGATTTAGTGAATTTAATATTAATTAAATATAAAAAAACAAACTGCAAATATATATAATTTAAATATAAAATAAACTGCAGTTATATTTTTACGCTAGTCAAAGATGCTTTTCACTTTAATAAGTCTGTATATTTTCCTCGACCCTGCTCACACATTATATGTATCATTATGTGGAGCCATGTCCACGAAGGGACATGACTCGTAGTTCACGTGGGGTCATGTCCTTTCGTGGACATGACTCCACGTACATACTACTGTCGGCCCTCCTTAACAATGTTGATACTAATCGACTTGTAGTCAAGTTAGTGTATAACTTTAATTTGTCAAATCACTATGTCATATCATTATGTCATAGTTAGTTAATTATTATTAGTACAATAATATCTCATTTACATTTTTATATGTAATCATATATATATAATAAGGAAGCCATTCTTTATTAAATATATATGCTTACATATTATTATTAATTTATACAATAATGATCTATCACTCTTGATAGTATTAATCCGACTGAAGCTATAGATCATTAACACCATGGCTACTCCCATGTGTGAAATAAATGTAAACACAAGCTCTCATCACGGAGTCAATCATCGTAATGTTGTCATGGAGTCTCTCAACATAACATCCACTATGGCTACTCCCATGAGTAGAAAGAGCAATACCTCTGTCTCAGAGGCAAACAAGGGCTTTCACCTCAAATTTCTCCGTCTCAGAGAAAAATGCATTACAAGGGCTTTCACCTCAAGTTTCTCCATCTTAGAGAAAAATGCATTACAAGGGTTTTCACCTCAAATTTCTCCATCTCAGAGAAAAATGTATTACTAGCAAGAAGCAAGAATCACTGATGTTGAGACTCCCTCTCAACAGGAATCATTGATGCTAAGACTCCCTCTCAGCAGAGACTCCCTCTGAATGTCATTTCCTCCTCTTAGAAGAAACTAATCACAAGACAATCTGAATAGGTTCTTTTTCGAGAGATGTCTCCAGTAATGGTGACTAATCACAAGACAATCTGAATAGGTTCTTTTTCGAGAGATGTCTCCAGTAATGTGCCACCAACTCAACCCTATGACAGCAAGTTGTGTCTCCATTCTTCAAGATGCATCAAGCTCTTTCTCCCTCTCATGCTCCTCAATCCGTCCTGGAAGCATTTTAGAGAGATTACTAATAGTTCATAGGATCAACCTATCCTAAAGAGAAATACCAATCCTAGAAGCATACATGATTCACTATTCTAATGTATGAATTAATAACTACATAAAATATTCATGAATATTATTCAAGAGCATGAAATGCTCATCTCTTTATTTAGTTATTGTCTAATCTTCCTCACAATCCATCAATAGTTCCTTCCTGATCTTTGCACCTAAAGATTCAGATCTCCAGATACGCCCAGAATAGGAACAGTATGTTTAGACAAAGATATGAGAGAAATTGTATCCACACAGCTACAGACGTCATAGGTTTGACCCACGATGGCCAGACGTATCAACGTCCCCTCACATTAGTGCCAATAGAAGAGCCCTCACATTATATACAATCCAACAGATAAACATGTTCCAATCCACCTGAAGAAAGGCAATTCTGGAAATGATCAAGCACTTCAAGAAGAAATAGTCGTGCCAGAAAATAAATTCCACTAAACGAGAGAAGACTCGCGCTGATAATATAACAAGAAATCCCAATAACTTATGTCGCAACTAGCAACGGATATGATCCGATGAATATTATATTCTCTCCCAAGTAGCTGGTTCGAATGATAACAAGAGTCTGTGAGCATAAAGATGTTTTACAAACATGAAATCTGTTCACTGCTCGTATGCCCAAACCAAGTAGCTCAAAAATCTTCTCTGCTTCTTAGAGACTCAGTAGCATGGAGAGATAAAGACACGGCAACATCAATATGTCGTCGGCCGCAACTTGATATTGCAATGACCAAGTTTACCAGTGAAAATTTTATAGACGGCACCTTCACAACTCACGGCCCATATAAGCTTTGCTCCTTTCAATAACTCAAATGGACATGATAATGATGACCCTCAAAGATAACATACGCACATGAGACATTCTAGTATCCAAACCCCAAGTCGCATTCACAGAGCATATTATAGCTTTCGGCCACATCAATCACCAATACAGCAAAAACGTTAGAAGATTAAATGTTTTATGCGGCAAATATATACTCGAACTTCAGAAATATAAAAATCTTGCCCCGACAGTAATATTATTTTCTCACGGAAAAAACTTCCTCAATCGATAATAGAGCCCGACTATTATTTCCTTAAATTATTTGATCTTCCATTAGGCATCCACCCATAGTATGGAATTTTTTTATTTTTTTTATATTTCAAAGGCAATCATTAATCAAAACCACAAGAAAATCCAAGACCCGACTTGCAACACTAATTTGATATACTCCTCTTGAATGACTACCCGCTCTTGTGCTAAGTAACGAACCCACTATTGATTCCCCAATATTTATTAAACTCAAACTTTAATTATTCCCTTCCATTGTTGTGAATTATAATGATCCAGCAATTGCTCTCTAAAAGGAACACAAAAATGAAGAGCATGAAGAACACTACTTGAAATTATCTGGTTCTTGATCTTGCCTAAACCTGGCTTTGATACCATGTTAAATTTGAACCAGAATAGCATAAACAAGATGAACAAAAAGACAGATTATCCTGGGAAAACCCTCCTACTTGAGGGAGGAAAAACTCAGCCACAAAAAAATTACTTCTATTAAAGTAAAACAGAATGTCTTGATATACAATTTTGTTCAACGCTGAACTAGAATAAAGATAGAGCAATATCAAAATCTCCTCACACAAAAAAAATTCCCACCAAATATAACCTCGAACTGCATATATATATATAATACTTGATTCTCCATTGTCGCTTTGGAGAGTGAAGAGACTGTCAGTTATCAAGAACCATAAAGAATAGACAATCACCGTAAGAAACTCAAACTCATCCACCGCTGAAGAGTAAATGAATAGACAGCCACCGCTAGGAATATTAAATAAAAATTTGCCAGCAACATCAAAAACCAAGAAGGTAAAATGAATTGTCTTCAGCAGGAGAAAAGAAGACTCCCGACGCTACACTCATGTAGCTATAAAACATCAACAAAGACAACAAAAATTAGGGAGATCAAGGTGAAGGTGTGAGTATTAGACCTATCCCTTCAGAAATGGAAATATTGGACAATCAAGAGAAAATACATCAAGGAAATCAAGGGCTCAATATCACAAATGATTCACAGAAGGGCTGGGAGAGCCAGGGGAATGTGGTAGAAGCAGAGAATTGCAGAGATACGAAATTGGAAAAGGTTGAGAGTAAGAGTAGATTAGACATTGAAAAGGACTGGACAATTGAAGAAGGTACTAACACTACAGAGCTAATGGAAAAAACAGGAAGAGAAGATAATAGGAAATGAGGAAGAATTGGATAAAGAAGAAGAAGAAATTCAGTGCACTTCAGGAGAGCAATGTGACAGCAATAACAACCAGGTGAGTAAGGAGATAGAAGAGGACAATCAAGAGAAGGTGGACAATGACAAAGAAGCAGAAATTCAATGCACCCCACGGAAGGAGTGCGACAACATAAATGACCAATGGAGTAAGGATGCATAAGGGGTTATTGAGGTGATAACAGAAGAAAGTGAAGAATCAGACTCAGATCTGGATGATGGATTTGAGGAGCAAACGAACATTATGGAGGAGCGAGTTATAATGCAGACCCAATCTAAGCTGAAAAAGCCCTATGTAGAACTGAAGAAAAAGAAGGGAGCCAAAACAAATAAGGCCAAATTGGAACTTGCAGTAAGTGCCAAGGGACAGATGAAACTGAGAAACAGGAAGGAGATTGTCCTTCCTGAGGAGGCGTGAAGATCGTAACCTGGACTGCTAGGGGCATGAATGCCCCTAGCAAGTGGCACTTACTCAAGCGTCAAATTGACCTAAGTAAAGCAAATTTGGTGTTGCTTCAGGAGACCAAGTGGGATAAAGAGGAATCTCAAAACATAATGGGAACGCGAACGTAGTAGGATGGTTTTTTAGTGGATTCAATAGGGGCTTCGGTTGGGCCAGGAGTGGTGTGGGATCCATTGACAATTGAGTGTTTGTTGATTAGAAGAAGTCAAAATCGGATGGTGATCAATTGCAAAATCTTGAGTCAGAACAGAGAGGTGCAAGTGACAAATGTTTATGGGTTGGTTTCAACAGCAGCCAAAAGAATTCTATGGTAGGAAGTGAAGCAATGGTTGGGACTACAAAATGGGAAACCCATTGTCATTGGGGGTGATTCCAGTGCCACATTGGACAACACTGAAAAGCAAGGCGGATTGCGAAACTTGTCCAGAGTGCAGCAAGATTTCTAGTCCTTTGTTGATGAAAGTAATCTGAGAGAGATTGTAGCTAAGAATGGAAGGTTTACTTAGACAAATAGGAGAAAAAGCTTCACCAACATTGCAGAAAAACTGGATCGTTTCTTCTACATGGGGATTGAGATCCTCAGCACGACACTTTTGAGACAAATATACTACCGTACACTAGATCTTATCACTTCCCAGTCCGATTGATCATCAATGCAAAAGCTCCCAAAGGAGGTAGCCCATTCAGATTTGAAAACATGCGGTCAAGGGATGCGGAACTATAGGAGTTAATTAAATTGTGGTGGAATGAAGTCAGAGTTGGTCATAATTCAAGGATGTACCTCTTTAGCCAGAAGCTCTCACATATCAAATGCAAGTTGAAAGAGTGGAATAAGGTGCATTTCAAAAATATTTTCACTGAGAAAGCCCGAGTGGAGGAGGAATTAAGCGAATTAAATAAGGTCATTGAGAAGGGGATGGACCATGAATACTTTGAATTGGAGCAGGGTCTCAAATCAAAGCTCACTGAAATTATGGCCAAGGAAGAAACGTTTTGGTGCCAAAAGTCAAGAGAAGTTTGGCTAAAGGAGGGGGACAGGACCACAATATTTCCATGGAACAACTATAGTTAACAGGGGCAGAAATTGAATCACAGAGGTAGAACGAGAAGATGGTACAAGACCACAATTAATGGAGGAGATCAATCAGGTGGAAATACAATATTTTCAAGGAATCTTGAATCAAACGACAGAGGATCATGATAGAGAGCGGGAGAACTTTTTGAATCATATTGCTGATTTAATCAATGCGGAAGAGAATGAGGAACTCTTCAAATGTATCAGCTTGGAAGAAGTAAAGAAGGCTACATTTCAGCTAGGAGCAGATAAAGCCCCAAGGCCTGACGGTTTCCCTGCAAGGTTCTACTTGGCCTTCTAGGACATCATTGGTAGTGACTTGCACAAAGTTGTCGAAGAATTCAGAAGGAGATTGGCAATGCTTGGTACCTTCAATCACACATTCATTGCACTTGTTACCAAGAAGAAAGAGGTACAAACCATGGCATATTTTAGGCCCATAGCCCTATGCAACACAACATATAAAATTGTCACCAAGATTATTGCCAATTGCCTAAAAGCAGTGCTGAAGAAAATCATCTCAGATGAACAAAGCGGGTTTTCATCAAGAAGATCAACTGTGGAAGGAACCATTATCGCACACGAGGCCATTCACACTTCTAGGAAGACAAGGATTCCTAACATTGTGATCATATTGAACATTATGAAGGCTTGCGATTTGGTGGATAGACATTTCCTATTAAGGGTTTTGCAAAAATTTGGATTTAGACTCTTAGAGCTAAATGGATTGATTAGATTACTAGTTGCATCACTAGTCCAAGATTTTTGGTACTGGTCAATGGGGTGGCTCGTGGATTCCTTGAATCCTCAAGAGGAATTCGAAAAGGGGATCCTTTGTCCCCTTTCCTATTTATCATAATGGTGGAAGCATTGGGAAGGACTATATCTCACTATAGAGTGGTTGGACAGTGACAAGGGATTGAAATCACACCAGGATTGGATGTTGCAACACATCAGCATTTTGTTGATGACACGATTCTCTTTGGGAGAGCCACAAGAATGGAGGCTAGAACTATTAGAGACTTAATAAATGACTATAGTAAGGCGTCTGAGCAATCGATCAATTGGAGGAAGTTGGAGGTATTCTTCTTGAATGTACAACCAAGCCTACAAAGGGATATTGCAAGAATTTTGGAACTTATAATTGCTAACTTTCCTGGGAGACTCTTAGGGATGCCCTTATTTGGTGGTCACAACAAAAAATGTTATTGGGAAACATGATTAATGGCTGTAAGATGAAAATGGAAGGGAAATGGATGTCATCGGCTTGCAGAATATTGATGTTGAAAGCAGTACTTGCAACTATCCCTATATATTCCATGTCATGCATGAAAATTCCCAAAGCGCTAAAAGATATGCTAATCCGCTTGATGAGGCACTTTTTTTGGAATGGGTCGGATGACAATCACAAGATTCCTCTGTTGTCATGGGATAAGATCTATAAACCATGCGGAGCAAAAGGTGTAGGTGTAAAACTTCATATTATGAATCTAGCCATGAGTGCAAAGCTAGTCTGGAGTATGTACCGCAATGGGGAACGGAGATGGGTACAAATATTGAGGCATAAATATTTGGATTCATATGGACCAATCATAATACTTCACACATTAGATCCACCAAATGGCTCAACAATTTGGAATTTCATTTTGGGTTGTAGGGAGATCATCACAACACATTACCTAGGAAGTAAATGATGATCATAGTGTTCACTTTTGGGAAGACTCGTGGGAAGGGCACCCAACTCTCTGCTCCTACCCTCATCTTGAAACAATCAAGGAATAGGCAACCAAAAGGTGGGGGAAGAGATTATGCGATTACGGGTATATGGAAGATGTGAATGGAATGCAGAAATGGCATTAGAAATCATTGGAAACTATCAATGCTCCTCAAGAATAAAAGGATTTGTTCAGCAGAAGGCTAGCAGACAAGTGTAATATGTGGACTGGACAAAGGGATGAAATTTGATGGTGTGCCTCCAAGGATATAGAATACAAGGTCAAAATAGGATATAGAATCAAGGAGGCAATGTTGGAGGCTCAACAATGGCCAAAAGAGCTGCTATGGGGCAAATTCTATTTACCAAAGGCGGGGGGTATTCTCTTGACGATTCATAATCGTACCCTTACTCAGGACAGATCGACAAAAATTGGTATAGTTGGACTAGGAAGATGCACATTGTGTAAGAATCATGAGGATGTGAATCACTAGTTACTATTATGCCCATAGGCGGAGAGTTGCTGGAAATTTTTTCTTCAAAAACTCAACCTGCATACGCCGCTACCAAAGAATCTAAAACACTGGTTTTGTATGCGGCCTAAGCAATTCAAGAAGTGTTTATTTGGAAGTTTGTGGCAGGTCATACCCTCGACAGTTGTATAGGAGGTATGGAAAGAGAGAACCAGAAGAATTCTCCAAGAACAAGCGATGCCTAGTGAAAGACTGATCAAGAAAACTGAGGACTCCCTTATAGAATTGGTCAATACAGCAGCCAGATCCAAAACTATCCAAAATAGTGTCTTCTCTAAATGGGATAACAAAACGAAAAAGGCTTTTAGTGGATTGATTATCCCTACAATGGTTGGTAACAATGACAACATATAGAAAAGAAAATTGAGATTTGAGGTGTGTTGGTATGCCCCAAAAGCTAGATGGGTAAAGGTGAACTTTGATGGCGCAGCAAGTGGAAACCCTAGCGCCAATGGTAGCTGTGTAGTACGAGATGAGACTAAGACAATTATACCAGAGTGCTCGAAATACACTGGATTGTCCACAATGTTGCAGAATTCAGGACTACGCTCAGTGGGCTAGAAATAGGGAAGGAAAATGGTGCTAGAAAAATACATCTTGAGGGTGATTCATTGATCATAATCAATGCAATTCGACAGAACTCCACTCTAGACTGTTAGCTCAATAGATGGATTGTGCACATCAGAAAATTAATTAAGGAACTGGAGGACTTCAAAATCAGTCACATCTACCACGAGGGAAATATCGTTGCAGATGAATTGGCGAAGAAGGCAATAAGTGAAGGGTATGACAAGTGAGGTGGCAGGTACTGCGAGGTACTTGATTTGGGCCCGACAATAGACTGCCAGGTTGGTTATCTTCGAGGTAAAGGTACTAAGTGAGGGCAGCTAATAAAGCTAGCTACATTCCAACTTTTATTCCCTGAGTTCGTTGAGATATGATGTACTTCCTTTAGGGCTTGAGGAGGCACGAATTCCCCGAAGATGGGTTGGATAGGGATTTTTATGATTACGAGACAAGATTGTATCGCTCAAGGCAACTTATGATGTAGGTTTGTTTCATGAGACATTTATGGTGACGCCTGTGAATGAGATGTCAAGTTGATCGATTGTCTTTAAATTGGGCATTGAGGTGTCACCATATCACAAGCTTGTGTTAGAAACATTGAGTTGGGTAAGATGGACACGTCAATAATCCTTGAGTCGACGAAACCACAAATGGCATTTGTGGGAGAAATCACTAATAAACTGTTAAGGGGGGTACTGGTGAGTGACCACCTATACAAAATGCATGTGGTTAAGACAATGCTTGGGGTGGAGTTCTTATTGGTGTATCATAGGCACAGGGTCAATTCGGACATTCTGGCCTTTTTCCTAGCCATGGTCATATATTGGGGGTTTCCAAGGAGTGTACGAAGAAACTCACCCAGATGGTGTTTGAGCATGCATACTTGGGCGACATTGATGCTGCTACAGACAATGTGGATAAGAATCTCCTCATTCCTCTCCCACAGAAGTACTACATCCGGGGGAATAAGGTGCGTAAATACTCAATTGTGCAAACGCAGGATGCAGAGTTGTTGCAGGCTTGATGGGGTGAGATACACACGAGTATCAATTTTCTCCTGTATGTGGCCAAAATCAAGGAACTTGAAGAGGATTGGCATTTGGACTACATGACCACTTAAGGTTTCTTGGACGAAGGTGAATTTGATGAGGCGAATGCGGTTGAGATTGTAGGGGAACTAGTGTTGTGGAGGGGAGAGGAATGGGTTGTTGAAGACGAATGAGATGTAGAGGAGATCGCAAAGGCGAAAGCCCATGCTAACGGCGCCTAGTATTGCCCAGTCATCCTCAGAGCCAATAAAGTCAGGGTAGCAAGAATGAAGTAGGAACACGAGGCTGTGGATGCAGAAAGGTGGCCTCGAGCTGCTTCTTGAAGATGAATGGTGCATCTCTCTGATCTGAATTTTGTATTTAGGGTTACTAGTAGATGAGTCCCCTATGTAATTGAGATTTTGTTGATAGCTAGGACAACTGGGTTATATGAAGGAATGGGGTTTTTCTTTTTGTTACTATTAGATAGTTGATGTTATATGGACAATGTTGTGAACATTACCGAAAGGGGTTGATATCGGCTATATGCCAAACACTTATGTATAACCTTACTTTTATTATAATATAATGGGTGCTGGCCTACCAAGTAATATTAACTCCCTAGGTTCAGATCTTATTCTTGATTATTCTCTCCCTGGTAGTGAGGATTCAATCTGCTAAAGGGTATTGTGTTCTCTTATAATTTGATGTTCTTCTTCATTGAAGTTCTTCTCTTTTATATCTCCTTTGAGTGTAGGGAGTCACACCCTTTCATTTGTTAAATGCCCTTATGAAAGAGTCACACCCTTTGGTTATGAAAAGATGCATTTGTTTGACAACTGCTGCCCCTTTCATTTCTTATTTAATCTTCACCTATCTCTGAATTTTCAAATCTGTCTTTACTGCTTTTCAAATATGCACATATCCCATTTAAGATCTGCATATCCTCTTCTCCTAGATCTACATATTGTATTTTCTTCTTTTCTTCTCAATTATTATTTTAGATCCCTCCTTATACTTCTTCTCTAGATCTCCTCTACTCCCTTTCCTCCATTCCATTTGATCCTTCTTCCCCTTTATATCTTCCAATGTGAGGGAGAGGTCACACCTTTTCATCATGTCTGTCTTTTTGCAAGAGTCACAACCCTTCATAATTGTCCCTCTTTGAAAGAATCACAACCCTTCATAATTACAACCCCTTTTGAAGAGTCACAACCCTTCATAATCACAACCCTTTGAAAGAGTCACAACCCTTCATCATTGCTGCCCTCTAAAACATTCACTTCCTTATTTTCTTCACATTCCTTCCTTCTTCCATTAATTCTTCTTTAATTCCTATTCTCTCATCTTTCTTCCTTCCTCCATCGATGCCCCCGTTGAAGTCAGATTGTATGTCTTCTTATATCTTGCAAAAGGGAATGATAAGTTGTGTTTCAAGAGACAAGTCTCGTGTCTATTCTTCAATGTCACCCTTCCTTCACTAATAATACCCTTTCATGATCGTTGTCTTCACTTGATATTGTAGTCATTATTATCCTTATCATTATGCTAATCACTTATGTTATCTTCATTGATCTTTGTCTCTTTGTTCAAATCGTTTTGTCAGCATCCTTTAGACTATTATTGATTGGGTTCTACTAACAATTGTCTCCATAGTCCATACATAATCAATGCATTTCTATTCGATAATCATTTTTGTTCATTGGAGAATGATTATTGATGAATAATTTGATTTGTCATAACCATTGTCATCACTATCAACTTTAGATTATATAATATCGATTAATAGTAATAGTTGTTGATGATGGATTGTCTACGTTCAGCTCTTTGTGTAATAATCCGGACACCCTTCGGTTACTTGACTTGACCACTACCATCGGGTTTGGATATAGTCGCAGTCTTCCATTAAATCAATACTGACTATTAAAATTGTTGTTTTCGTATCAAGCGCTTCCTATCATCGTGTATCTCCATGCTGAGCACAGTAATTGATACATGGGGTTGAACGGTCTCTGAAGTCCTATTGCCAAGACAACTGCATATTGACTAATCGACCCCCTTTAAGAGACTTCACAAAATTGGACTCCTGCTTTGACAAATAGGAATATTACAATGCGGGGACATGAAATTGTTTCCAAAATTCAAGATGTGTATCTTCTACTATTTGTCCTTGCTTTTGTTAGAACCATTGCAACTTGTGACTTGATCCATCAAGCTCCTTGAAATACTCACTTGGCCTCCATCACATTCTTTATTGATCTCAAGGCATCTATATAACTTTCAAGTCTCTTAAATTACCAAGTCATATTTGAACATCTTCGAAAAAGTAAATGTGTTCTTTTATTCATCATTGAAAGTCAAAACCATGCATGTTGAGGTAGACTTCAAGTTGCTTGTGCAATTTTTATCTTCTTCAATTCAAATTGACCCTAATAGGGTTGATATATAATTTTGCATCTTACTTGAAGGGTGCACATGATATTGCCCCATTCAAATTCTCTTCTTCATTGACCCCCCTCTGAAAAATTCATCTTGTGAGCTTCATCTAGCTTCTCATGATGAGGGAAAGACATTCCATCCTTCTCCTTATAACAACCATCAATTGGTTCATGGAATTAGTAAGGCTTGTTTGTGATTGGACCAAATTAAGCAATAATGGCCTCAAACCATCCATATTGAGCTAATGGAGCCATGAAAGCTTCCTTGCCATTGGAGCAAATCAGCAATATCAACTTTGAAGCAGGCACATATTGAGCACCATGCATGTCTTCGTAAATATCCTCTCAATGGTTGAGACTCATTTTCGTCCTAGAACCTTGCTCTAGTTTCAAAAAGAAAAACGTAAAAATTGTTTTGCACTATGCCAAGTGGAAAAGAAGTATTTTCTTTCTATTTGTTTGGCTTGAAATAACAAGAACAAAAATCATTTCCTTCCTTTTATAACTCTTTGAGCATTGTTTTAGTTTCCTTAATTATTTGAAAGTAATTAAACTCCATGTATACTTTTGTTTTGTTAAGTCAAATCCAATTTTGAGTAATGCTCTTATTATATATAAACCACTTTGATCACATTTAAAATTTATGATTTGCATGTACATATGTACATAGATATATATGTAGGTATACCCATTTAACTACACATGTGCATAGTGCATACCTACCTACATACCTACCTACATACATAATATGTACATACGTACACAGACGTTAAATATGTGCATATGTACATGTGTACTTACATAAATATGTAAATACATACGTACATATATACATAAGCATGTGTGTATGTATGTGCATATGTATGTATGTATGCTTGGACGTATATATGTATGTGGGTATATATGTACATGTCTATGTATGCACATACAAACATATGTGCGTATGTATTGTATAGCCAAACCCAGTCATAGTGAGCCCAACAAGAGATAAGTGAACCATCAAACCCCAATTAAAAACAGCAACATACCAAAATAAGATCTACAATTGCTTCAATTTAGACCTGATAAAATCTTGAAATAGAGGCTAATGCAGAACTATTGGTCCTTGTTGCTAGTTAAATAAGCAACTCCATGTTGCACATTTGCTGAGCCAGAATCAATTCCAATCCTAAATAATGCTCCTATTATATAAAAATCATTTAGATTCATCTTTAACATTTACAATTTGACAATTAACATTGACTTATCTATCCATTATCAGCTGTGTACTGAATTCTGTATTTAATTTTGAAATATATATATATATATCTTGTGCAAATTATGGTTCTTTTCATATTATTGTAATATATATATAATATAATAATAGTGCCGGCATTGACATGTTGTGATGATTAAGTTGTTGAGTTGTTCTTGCCATCAAGGCTCAAATCCCATTGGGGATGAGGTCCCCCATTTGTGACCTCACCGATTCATGGCTCCAGGTCAAAGCATTTACCCCTCCTTTAAAATATATAAATAAATAAATATATAGATAGAGACAGAGAGAGTAGGAGGAGAAATCGATGAACTGTCAAACCCTAACCCAAAACAGCAACATAGCAAATAAGATCTGCAATTTCTTAGTCTAGATCTGTTAAAATCTTGAAATAAAGGCTAATGCAGAATTATTGGTTCATGTTGCTAGTTCAATAAGCAACTTCTTTAATAAAACATATAAATGTTTCAAATACTTAACTCTAGGAGCATGGGAATGGAAATCAAATTCAAAAGAAACCCTCTTGGGGTAGAAAAATACCATAAGAAAAGCACATAACATTATTCGCTTCAATAGTCAAATATACAATGTAGCTTACAAGATTACTTTCTCCTCCACAATCATAGGCTACAGCTATTTACTGTCTTTGGAATATGGAAGCTTTTACCTCCATTTTGGACTTCTGCTTTACATAAAATCTCATGCTCTCAACTCCAACTGCCAGTGACTAAATCACAAATGCATCTTGTACATGAATGATTGATCAATAGATGAATTGGAAGGGCTGGTGTGTTTGAATCCAAATCTAAATATCATTTCTTCCCAGGCCATTTTGGAATTCCCTGGCAATGTCCCTGCTCATTGGTGCTGGTTGTCGAAGAAAAGAAAAATCAAGAAAATGTTTCCTCTATACTGTTAGTTGCAACCTCGACCCCATCTGTGGCTCTTAACAACCTGATAGAAGCAAGAAGAACAAACAAGTTTCCATTTAGATGTTGAGCACACGATGATCTCTTAAGTACTAGCAGCCCACTAGACATTCACCATTGATTGTCATGTCCCTTTTTTGGATTAAAATAATTATTATTTTTATTTAAGTTGGGTTCAATCACTTTCCTTTTGGGGGAAACTAAAAATAAAATTATTTAAAAAGTGGTTTTTTAAAACAGTTCTGTATAAAAAGTGTTTTTAACACTTGGAGGAAAAATAAAATTATAATTAAAAATATCTATATATGTGGAGGGTCCAAAAAAAGCAACTAGAAAAGAAGCACTTTTCCACATTCATGATCATTCAAGTTATCTATTTTGCATGCAATTTTCACATTTGAGCAATTTGTTCTATCTAGCGCATCCAAAGACAAAAACCCTTAGTTTGTTCAGAGTTGAGAGCACAAAAACCCTCTTGGAATCCACATTGGGAGTGAGACGAAAACCCTTGTTTCCCATTTTTGGCGATTCCATTTGGAGATCACTATTGTGCTGATTTATAAGGATTTGAAGACATTTTCAGTTAGCTACAGTGTTTTTTGCAAATAAATGTCATCTTTGGTTGTCAAAGTATGGTTTAAGGCTGCTAGGTTGATTTCCAAAATTTTGGTGCATTTCCAACATCAACTAGGACATCTGAGTTAATTACATCATCAAAGCTGTGTGCCATCATTGGGAGGAAATCAGTCATATAGGGCAGAAATCCAGTGTTCCAATTGCTGCTTTTGTACTTATTCAGCCATCGGTGATCAGAAAATTCAAAATCGTCATTTAAGTGAGGCACCACCTTGAAAGCGGGAGAGTTCAAAATCATCTACATGAAAGGCAGATTGGGCCTTGACCAACAAATGTTTATGAGTTACCAGCTGCTTGTACTATCCTACCAGACTTCCATACCATTTAAATGTCTGTTTGTTGTGATTGGTATAAGGATCAACAGTAACATTAGCGTTTCAGACATCACCAGTATTTCCAGTCATTATTGCCATCTTGGGAGCACTCATACAGCAGGATAACCCTCAGCACATTCCGTACAGTAGGTCATACAACCTTGTTCATGAATGACAAAAAAATATTTTAAAGATCATTCCTGGCTTGACAATTTCTGATCAGCTTTTGGGAAGATACAAATAAATAAATTATTAAATTCTCATGAAGATTTTTCAATGAGATTATCATCTAGTTAGGGTTTTCAATTTTTCAAATTATGGCTTTATTTGCAAACTAGGGTTTGGAATTGGTGATCAACTGATCACTGACTCATTGGTTTCAGTTTATTTCATAAAAATCAAAAAATTGCATAGGATATTGCATTGGGAATATTACATTAATTATTGCCATGCTTCACACCAAGCTGAGTGGAATGACACCTTGATTTCATGAATAATTGTTCCGATTCACTTCAGATCAAAAACTGTGGCCAACACATTGACTAAAATCAACCAAACCTAGATATGGATCACGATTCATTTGAATGGTGAATGTAAAAACAATGCAAATTCCAAAATATTATTTACATTATCACACCCTATATTTAGGTTTTTACTTCTTGTTTAGAGATGGGACTGCGATGCAGCGATATATGAGGCACATCCCAAGAGGTAGGGTATACAGCCCCATGACTCCCACACTCTGAGGGCATGTGGATGACTATCAAAAGTCTGGGTCCCTCAAAAATGAGGTACAGTTTGGGCACATTCCATGTACATTTTTTGTGGATGCAAAACTTTCACAGGAACATTCACACTGAGATAACATAAATGGGTTTAGATTTTGTGAGATACATCTGAACATTCCCCATGGTGTTGGCAAAAATAGGTAAACAGAAGAAGTAAATTCAGTACTTTCTAGATCTCCATCCAGAAATGCAAGCTGAATGAATTGTTGTTACTCATTTGCCATATGAATGGTACCTTGGATTTTTTAGCTCTTTAATGTCTGCACTCCAAGTGTTTTTGCATGGGAGATCATAAAATTTGAATGTATTCAAATTTCAAACCAGATAAAATATGCCAAATCTCTGCTGAATAGCCTGCAAACAAGTTTTTCTCCTAGTTGGGAAATTATGGAATTGATTGAAACAAATGAAATATTAATAACTCTGTTATGTTTTTAATTTGATTTTATGATTAAAATTTGAAATAATTATCCTTAATGCCGCCTGCTAAGGTTTTAAGATGACAACTATCATGTCCCCTTCTTGAAATAGGATTAAATAATAAACAATAATAATTAAATTAAAAACATAAAAGTATAAAATTAAAAAAACAATTAAAATTTAGTTAAGTTAAACAAATGATCAAAAAGCATGAATGGAAAAGTTATGTCTCCCTCAAACATGAGGTATAAAAGGGAGAGAAGAGAACTTCATTTGAGGGGGAAATGGAGGGAAGAAGAAGAGGGAGCATAAGAATTAAGGAAAGAAGGAAGGGGAAGAAAATAAGGAAGTGACTCTTTTAAAGGATCAAGGCTTGTGACTCTTTCAAAAGGTGGTGATTGTGAAAGGGTGTGACCATTGAAAAGGGCAGACATGGAGAAGCTAAGTAGCCGATTCGCAGGAATATGGGTTGGAGGCGGGTGCGGATTCGTTTGAAAGTTGATGCAGATGCGGAGGCCTTGTGGATGCGCACAAGAAAGCGCATCCAAGGCCCTCGGATGCTCTCTGGATGCGTTCACATCAAGAGAGCATCCGGGGGCCCTAGATGCACTTCCTGTGCGCATCCACAGAGCCTCCAAAAGCATCCGAACGCTTCTAGGCGGACAGACATCAAGTTTGACGTTTTTTGCCAAAAAAAACAACTTACAGCACTTTCTGACATGTGCTTTATATCATTTTTTATCATTTTTTTTGCTCCTAAACCCTAAAACGGCCCTAATAGAGATCATTCGTTCTTTTTTCATCTCATTTTGTTTGCAGCTAGGCTCTCTTCTCATTTGGTCTTCATTTTGGCATTTTGAAGGCAAGGTGATTATTTTCGAAGATCGCTCGTGGGATGCCATATACCTTCCACAAAGAAGATCTAAGCATCTAAGGTAAGCATTTAATCCCATTCTTGAGTCTTTTAATGAATTTTATTGAGATTTTGATGAATTTTTTAAAGTTTGGGAGGAAATTTTTCAAGTTTTTTCCTTTTTTTTTTTAAAGAAATAAAGAAACAAGTTTAGCTATCTATTTTAATATTTTTCTATCTTTTTTTTGCACTTGTATGCTTGATGTTCATAGTTTTTTTCTAATTTAAATTTATTTAATTTCTTATAATAGTAAGAAATTAGATTGTATTGTGCAAGAATGCCCGCCAACGGTAGTCAAAGTTCAGTGGGAGGGGAAGGAGCTGATAAATTCAAAATTGATGTAGGATCTCCTTTATGGAGACATACCACAAGAATATCACAGCTTTCAGGAGGTGGGTCATATCTTTGGAAGTTTAATTTATGTGATAATAAAAAACCATTCAATAGCTCATATTCTCTGGTCAAACTTCATTTTATGGGCCCTTCTGGTAAAAGAATGGGAATGTGCAAAAACAAAGATGGGAAGGTGATGTCTAATGCACAAATAGCACGATATATAAAATAACAAAAAGAGGTTAATAAATTGGTTAGAAGATCAAAACAATCTTCTTATCAACCTCCATCCGGAAAGAAAAATATGCAATTACCCGCTGAACCAGTTGAATCCTCCAAACATCCATTCTTGCAAGTACCTATACTAGAAGTGTAAGAGGAAGAAGTAGAAAGTACCGCCCGCAAAAGAGGTCCATTGGCCATGGCATTTAAAATGGAGGCAAGAGAGCTTGTTGATCAAGCCATTGCACGTTGTCTCTATGCCAATGGTCTTCCTTTCAACTTTGTGAGATCACCATATTGGAAGGAGATGGTGGCAATCATCAATAAAGCACCGACTGATTACACATGTCCCGGGTATGAAAAGGTGCGTACCACCCTGTTGCAAAAAGAGAGGACTTCTATAGAGAGATCTCTTCAACCAATTAGAAATTCTTGGAAAACTTCGGGTGTTACTATTATTTCTAATGGCTGGAAAGATACAAGAAACCGTCCATTGATTAATGTCTAAGTTACCGATTCGGGTGCGGGTACCGATGCTGATGCGGGATGCAGGTGCGCGGATGCGGGAAATTTTTTTTGGGGGGATGCGGATGCGTTTGGATGCGTTTTTATATATATGTATATATATTTTTAAAAATATATATATAAATAGTATAATATATTATATATGCAAAGAAATGCAAGAAACATACAAAAATAAATCATTTGATATTGATAATGAATATGATAGTATGATACTTGATAGTTCAACACTTCAACTTAAAGTTAAAACTTCAAAGACGTGACAACAAATTGAAATAAGTTCAATATTAATAACTAATCAGTCATGTTCAAGATTCAAATGCAATTTGAACTACAAAACCAAAACTTAGTTCATG
>MU224540.1:3816831-3854265 GCA_018584345.1 Thuja plicata | reverse complement strand
GAGAGAGAGAGAGAGAGAGAGAGAGAGAGAGAGAGAGAGAGAGAGAGAGATTGTGTGTGTATATGAATTAGAGACAGATGAGAAGCAGAGAGATATTGAAAGAGGGAGTGATGGGGAAGAGGGAGAGTGGGAGGAGGATATATAAGGATAGAAAGAGGTGGAGAAAGCCTGATAGAATGGAGAGATAGAGTAGATATAACTTACAAAATATAGAAGGATGAGAGAGAGGGAGATATGAAAGGAGAGATAGAGAGGGTTAATAGAGATAGAAAGAGGGAGGCAATGGGAGGTGTCCAAATAGAGAGAGAGAGAGAGAGAGAGAGAGAGAGAGAGAGAGATCAAATAATATGTTACCTTAACTATAAATCCCTGACACGTGTTATTCTTAAATTATTGGCATGAAATGAGTAATAAAAAGTTAGTCTCTCTCTCTCTCAAACTTTGAATTTAGGTTTAAGTCAAAATTTATTTTATTAGATAAATTAACTTAAAAACTTAAATATAATTGCAATAAACAAATTTTAATAAGAAAAAAATTATAAATTAAAATAATTCTATTATATGAACTGATTAAAAGTAGGAGGGAAACCATCTGAGCCCGGATCTTTGAAAGTACCCATAGAGAAGACAACACTTCTCACTTCCTCCGAAGTAACTAGAGCTAAGAGCAGGTCATTCTCGCTCCTGGAAATTACATTCAAGAGACAATCAAGCATTTGAACTTCAAGGGCAACACCATTGCCACAGTTCTCATCCTTGAAGGCATTACAGAAGAAATTAGCGGCTAGGAGGTTCATCTGGGCATCCGCCCAAACAACTTCATTATTTTCATTTCGCAGGCCAATGATGGTGTTCTTTTTTTTGTGGGTGCAAGTTGAACGATGACAAAAAGTAGAGTTTCTATCACCTTGTTTCAACCATTAGACTATGGACCTCTACTTCCAAAAAATATCCTCTCTAAACAAAAGAAGTTTCCACTCAGTCCTCAGAGTATCTTCTTTAGTGTGTGTAGTTGTTGATAGGTCACCACAGGCCATTTGCTCCTAGATAGTGGTAAACTTATTGCTAAGTTCTTTTTTCTCAAAAATGTTACCAAATGTGATCTTATTACACCCCTTGACATTTCTCTAGATAAAGCTTAAATTTTGAACCACTCTAAACATGGGAGTTCCTTTCACAAGTGAGTTCCACCAGGATTCAACAAAAGAATGGAAATCTAGGTGGTTACCCCACATATTTCATAGAAAAATGAGTTATATCCCTTCCTCTAGCAATTTTTCCAGTCAAGAAGAAGTGGATTGTGATCAGAGACTGCATGGGGGAGAGTAGTCAAGGAGAAGGAAAATCTAATCTCCTAGTTCGGGGAACAGAGAAATCTATCCAGTCTCACCTGAATAAGGTTCAAGACCTTTCATTGATTAGACCAAGTGAAAGGATGCCCCATAAGGTCAATATACATCAAAACAACATCATTAATGAACTCAGAGAAATCTGCCATAGTATCAGTAAAATCTTCAAGACTACCTAGCTTCTCTGAGGGACATAAAGGAGTATTGAAATCCCAAGCGAGAAACCAATATGAAGTGGTGGATTGTTGTATGAGAGAAGAGATCTCATTGAAAACCTTCTTTCTACCAATGCATGAGTTGGGTGCATAAACATTGTCCATGAACCAGGTGTATCTTCAGAGGTGAATCTGGTAAACAAAACATTTTGGTTAGAGAAAGTGAGAGACCCATCAAAATTGTGCAAGTTCCACATGGTGACAATGCCTCATGAGGCTCTATCAGCATCTATAGAAGTGTGACCCCGGCAACACAACCCTCAAAAGAACGTTAAAGGAGGATTTGTTCAATTTAACTTCCTAAAGCAAGAGAATGTCAATACCCTTTTCAAGGATGTAGTTCCTAAGGGCAAATTGTTTTTGAGGTCCATTTAGCTCTCACATGTTTCATGAGAGGAACCTCATTTCTTTGACTTGGTTGTAGAGTCAAGGGTCTTTTTCCTACCATTAGCAATTTCCCTTGTGATCTCCCTTTACCTCATTACCTGTAGTGATGGTCACCCAACTTTCAAATTAGACCCAACATATGCCTTCTTGTTCTTATTCTTCTTTTTCTATATCAGTCAACCATCATCAGGCACATTTTTGCTAGTCAACGCACCAGACAAAGAGAAGAACTTACCCACGAGTGGGGGATTTAATGGTTGTGATGGTACAAACTCGACTGAAGGGGGGACAAAAAGACTCTCCACATGAGGAGTTGGCATAATTTTACCTTCCTCCATGGTCATAGCTTGGGGTAAACAGTCAACCCAGTTCTCCATCTTACCCACCCCACCAACATTGCACTATTGAATGGTAGAAGTCGTCGTCCCTTCCTAGTCAAGTTTCTTTAGAGTCTCCAAAAGCTTAAGGATTCCATATGTAAAGGGGTAATCATTACTGTCAGAACCTGACCCTCCATCCACCTAAGGCACACTAACCCTCTCAAAGGGGGTGAGGAGATGGCTTTTAATTTATGTTGCTACAACAACTCTTTCCTTGAGTCCTTGCAATTAGAGATGACATGTCCAGATTTGTTGATTTTTTTTACAAAATACCATAGCATTCTCATAAACCAGTGCTTGGGTCCATTTACCTAGTTTAGATTATAGGGTAATAAAGTTTGGCAGAGTCTTTTTAATAGCCACATTGACACAAAAATGGGCAAGAACTAACTTAGAATTTATCTTGGTAACCTCGTCAGTTAAGACGTAATTGCCAAATTTTTTGCCAATCAACCAAAATATATCTTCACCCAAAACTCCGGTGGGAGACCTAGAAGCCTAACCCACACTAAGGTCGTTCGACTAAGATTCTTTTTTGAGTCAAATCTCAATCTCCAACATCATATAGAAAGCAAATGCTCCCATACATCCATGAGCCAGGCAGGACCATCAACAAATCCTCTATTCTTGTAAACTTAAAAAGGAATAGAGCTCCCAACATTACACAAACCATGACACCACCCTTTAGCCTCCATCATTGGGAAACCCATTTCTAGACCATATCAATGGTGGCTCAAACGGAGAAAAAGTGGCCCACCAAAGTGTTGTTCATAGAGGATACAATGTGGTCCATCACCACATTGGAAACCCTGATAGCGGTTCCATCCTCTATTTGTGCACACTCTGGTACACTATCAAGTACCACACCATTCTAGGCACCCCTACTAGGACTAGCTTCTATCCATCAGGCCTAGAACTACTCTAGGTCTTTGCCTGGTCACTCTTGTCAGATAATGTGCCCAAGTCATCACAATCCCCATTAGGCAGTAAACCATTGTCAACATCACATGCGACATTAGAAGCCTAGGCCCCAATGGGGCCATCAAATTTGTTAGGGCCTTTAAACCCATCTTGTGTAGGATTAACAACCACTAGTGGGGGCTTGGCCCCAAGGATATGTCCCCCGAAGCAAACATCCTGTTGGAATTAATGGGAAGTGTGTACTGAGAGGGGAGGGGTGAATTAGTACCTCTAAACCTTTTGTATCTTATAACCTTTATCCTTTAAGTTATCAAATGTTTATCCAATCATCTGTTCTATACTATCTTGATGCAAGATATATCAATTCATAAAGTTAATCAAACATGTTCATAGAAACATTCATGAAATTAATTGACACATAACACAAGATATGATATCACAGAAAACTCTTGTTAGGAAGTAAAAACTACGGTGGGGATGACACCCACAAATTTTTCACTATCTATAGATTGGAAGGGGTCGGTTAAGGCTTACAATTTGATCACTTCTGATGATCTACCCAGTTAAGAGTATTTGTGGAGACCTGTTAAAGTCTACTCGATTAAGAGCTTTAGCAACACTGTTGAGTGTGCACTCGATTAAGAGATTTATAGTTGGACTGTTAAATCCACCTTCCTTGAAAGGATTTTTACACTTTGCTTCACTTGTTTTTTTTTTTTAAGCAAAAGTGGGATATCCACCATATAAAATGATAGAAAATTACTTTGCTTCACTTGTTAAAATGATAGAAAATTACAATTTGACCTGGTGTATGCAATCTCCTATTGTTGATTACATATCCATTTAAGATTACATGAATAAGTATATCACCTAATGTGATTGAATAATACCTCTGATGCTTGGTAGTTTATGTTCTTGGTTCTTGCTAACTAAATTCACCTTTTTGTTGTTCTGGTTCATGAAACTTTCAATCTGATCCATAGGTGTGCTCTTATGCTTCATTCATCCTATCATATCCTTTCATATCCCTCTCATGCATATTAATGAATTATTACATAGTCTATTTATAAGACAGATTGACCCAATCAAGTTTCACGTAAAATAATGTTAACTCTAAGATCACAGGTTTACAACTTTACCTTGATCTCCTAGTCTATGTGTTTTAAATCAGTTAGACTGATTAAAGCACTTACATTCATGTTTCTTGTCGCTAAAGAAATGGTTTTAAAAACAAATCAAGACTCTATAAATAGCACATGACTATTTTATCTGACGTGGAGGTCAGATCCACTTTTTGCAGGTTGCAACTGACTTTCGGTTTCTGACGATCGGTTATGCTCTGAAATCAGTTGACTATCTTTTGGGTTCCTTGCTTGAACTGTTCTCTCGGTTTTCTCTTTGACTATCTCTCAGGTTGCACTTATATCCTGCATGTTAGGTTCCTTTGTCGGGTTCCTCTTTATCCTTCTAATGTTGCATTTTCAGTTTACACACAAAATCCTGACCGTCTTTCGGGTTCCTTGCTTGAACTGTTCTCTTGGTTTTCTCTTTGACTGTCTCTTGGGTTGCACATATATCTTGCATGTCAGGTTCCTTTGTCGGGTTCCTCTTTATCCTTCTGAATTTGCATTTTCAATTTACACACAAAATTGTGTCGTCGATTTTATTTGTACTTAGCCATTTTCGGTGATCTCTTGTATCTGAATTTTCGGTTTTCTCTTTGTCCTGACTTTCGGTGTATGCTTACAGAAACTGTTGTTTGCATACTAATGGAAAATTAATGTCATCAATCTCCCCCTTTGACATTAGTATCAAAAACTAATACGTGTAAAATACTAACAAAATGTTAAGTATGTACAACATATATAATCCTTAGTTATTTTATGACTGGCCCTATGTATATGCAAGTATATCATTATTTTCCCTTTTTCTGTATACTGTATAGTTGCCTATCTATACATATCATTTTTTTTTTCTTTTTTGATATTAAGGGCAAAGGTGTATACCTTATAGCTTATCAAAAATGTGAGAGTGTGAAGACTTCAAGTCTTCCATCATCTTCTCCCATTGTTCTTTCAGGTTCTCTAGAGCCATGTGCTTGAGTGTAATCCTTGAATGCACATCATAGATGTTGTCTGCTACAGACATCTCAGGGGTTGCTATCAGTTGCCTTGCTGAACTGATATGATGTTGAAGCAGTGTCAAATTTGGTAGAAGTTGAGCCTGGAGCTCGGTGACCTCTTCCCTGAATTGTGTTTCTGCTTCCCATAGTTCTTGCCTTAACGTTTTTATTTCAATAATTTTCTCATAATGCAACTTCAGTGCATTATCCTTGGTGGTTAAGCCCTTAGCACTTGTAGTTAGATCAGAATCTAACTTTTCTATCTTATCACTATGATCTTTAGTGAATTTTTTGATTGTGCTCAATTGTTGAATCAAGGAAATAGCTTCAGCAATAAGTGGATCTAATTCACTTATGAATTCTGAAAGATTTACCTTGTTAACTGCCACTTCTTGGCTGATTTTCTCAACAAGTTTCTGCTGGTACTTCTTCTCTACTCTCTCTTCTATTTCCTTCTCTGCATCAATATTTTTTGTTGTAATTGCTTCTGTGAGAGTGGCTAGTTGATCAAGTGTCAATTTATTCTAATCAACATCAACATCGGGTATAATTTGGTGCAAGATGTCCCTAGTTGTTTCCAGTACCATGGAGTCTCAGTGCTACTTCGTCAGCTTCTCCTGTAATGCCTTCCTCTGGCATATTTCATCGTATTCCTTCAATGCTTCATAGTCAAGTGTGGCTGGGTCACATTGGGGATTTTTATGATTTCATCTAAAGTGACTTCCAACTTACTCTTTTTGGATTTCTTCTTCTTCTTTAGAGTTTCACTTGAGTGCAAAACCATAGTCATCTTCTCAACTTTGTCTGTGGTACTAGATAAAGTTACTTGTGGTGTTCCCTCTTTTTCCTACTTTGTTTTAGTGTCAGCTTATCGATTTTCTGTAGACGTCTCCACATCAACCTTTACATTGTCGATAGAAACTTTTTTGGTATCCTCAGGAGTTCCATCTTTGGGTTTATCTCCTTCATCGGTGTCCTTATGCACTTCATCTATCTTTGTCTATACATCCTTCTTAATTGTGTCTCCATCTATTTTCTTTGATTCTCTTTTTGTAACCTTGTTAGTTTCGGTTACAATGTGAGTGTCTTTGATGTCCTTCTAATCATCGATGTTGTCTTTGTTTCCTTCATCCCTTGCATCCTTGGGAATGCTAAAATCTTTTTGAGGTGACTTGTCTGTTTCTTGCAATATATTGATGACATGCATCAATATTGGCATGTTTCCTGGTATGTTCACCTGTACAGTATCAAATGTTGTGTCCTGCTCATTGATTGTGTCCTTGGTAACATTAACGTATTCATCTTTTTGTATTTCTTTTGTTGAATCATTGGTTATGTCAATGATTGTGTTATCCACAATGTTGTCCTTAGTGGTGTCCGACCATGTTTCATTTGCAACTTCTACATTCTTGTTGTCGGTTATGTTCATTTCTTCTTTATCTAACTCAACTGATGTGTCATCTTTTGCATCTTTGATTATGATGTGTTCTTGATTTTCCTTATTATCATCTTGTTGTTGTAGGTCTTTCTCGGGGATATCTTCCTCAATAGGTCTATTGAGTATTTTACTCCATTTATTGTGACTTTCTTGTTCAAGCTCTATAAGCCTCCCTTCAAGAAATGTGTAGGCTCTCATCTTGGGTGAGAACTCCTTTTTTATGGTTCTCCATCATCTCATCAATTTCTTCCCTCTTGGATTCAGAAGGCATAAGAGAACAAGTACTCTTTCTCTTATCTCCTTCTCATTCTTTAAGGCAAATGTCCATCTAGCATATAATCTATCCAAGGGTTCCCTTGGTACATTATTACCTTCAAATTTAATTGGTATGTATTTGAATTTGTACATCTTTGCAATGATGGCATCTTCAACTTTGTTTTGATCTTCTAGATCAAGTTTTAACCATCTTCTGATCTTAGAATCTGTAATAGATCCTAAACTTGCAATAGATTTGCATACCTCATCAATGCTTTCTAGAACCTTGACCTTTTTTGCTTCTACACCTTCATCTTGCTCGGTGTCCTCAATGTCTTCCCTTGTTTGAACGAACCTTCTTCTCTTTGAGGACCCTCTTTTCTATGTGTCCAGTTTCCTCTTGTAGGTTTTAACTTTTCCTTTCTTCAAGGGTGAAGGAGTTGAGTCCTTTGATGTTTGTATTCTTGTTCTTGAATCAGATGTGGTTCTTGACTTCTTTGTTGGTGGAGGAGGTGGCGAATTTGATTCTGTGGCCTCGGAGTCATTCTTTTATGTAGCTTCACTGATGGGTGGCTAGCCTTTGGTCTCTTCCTCCTTGTCAGCTTCTTCTTCCTATTCAGTTTCTTCTTCTGTTGCCGACAGTATTTTATTTAGGTTCTTGACCATTTTTTCCTTTTTCTTAACTATTTGCTTTATAACCAGGCCAAATTTGATTCTTGATTTGGCCTCCTCATAAGTTCCAAATTTAGGTTGTTTCTTATCCAATGGTTCATTTATCAATGCATCAATTGCCTTGGATGCTTGATCAATATTTACCTCCTATTCCAGAGGTTGTAACCATGTTGTCCTCGGTACAGCAGGTTTGATGTATGTGTGGTCGGTGTCAACCATAAAATATATATCATCTTTGAACTTCTTAATAAGTTGTTCAGGGATCCTTACCCTTTTCTACGTTCGGTCCTTGAATCTTGTGAAGCACTCATCCATGACTGTTTCAAAGTTGTCTCCCAATGATGTTATATATTCACTGATTTGCATGGTGACTGGTTTTGTGGTATCCCATTTTATATCTCCTACTGATGGAAATGTTTCTTGAAAGTAGAAGAAAATGCACGTGATAAGTCATCCAAACTTACATGTATTTGTCTTAGCATTTCTTATGGTCTTCAAATTTTCTTCTAACTGGCTCAATAGAAGTGTCGACAGATCCAACTGAGTACATTTCTTTACAATCTTGTAAGTTGTATCAACTGCACTAGATGCTATGTTGTTCGTCCTGCTTTCTTGGAAGAATTTGTAACCTATAACACATGCTCTGAATTTAAGTTCATCGTCGGTTATAGTTGATACCTTTAGTCCTCTGCCATCACACTTTTCTCCTGTGTTTTTCTCAATCTCAGCCTTGGGTGGATGTTTCAATTCTTTTACCTTCTCGGTTATAGGGTAATCGGTGACTGCATGGATAACATCTCGGGTTATCATCTTAGGCTCATATTGCCATAGTTTTTGATTGTGCATTCGGCTTAGTACTAATTGAACCTACTAGGTTTTGAATGCCTTAGGGAACAATAGGGCATTAGTGAGCCCTTTCACCTCTATGTGTTTATGTTCATCTTTTAAGGATCCATCTTCATTGCATAGCTTCTTGTAAGCTTTTTCTACCTCCAAATCACCAATTTATGCAATCTTGCAGTGGATGTAAGCTCGCACATCTTCGACGAGCAAAACCCTAGGTGGTATTTGTGAGAATGCTCCAATATTATCGGGTTGTGAGGCTACCTCAGGGTAAATCTTGTAATGTGGTTCTTCACACACGGAATTATTAACGAGTTTGACCTCATCCTTCTTGATATTCTTATATTTGGTGGTTCTTGAGGTCGTGTCCATTGTTTCAAAGAAATTTAGGGCTTTCTTAAAAATGTGTAAACAAAGTTCTTGGTTGGCTTAATAACTTACTGTTTACACCTGCAATGATCACTGATCTATTGGAGTTCTCTAGTTGAGTTGGCATTGCTCTGTGATGATTTTTTTGTTTGCTCAATTTTTGCTCTTGTCGCTCTGCTTTGGTTGTGGTGAACAATGAAGCCCTTTCGTCACCCTTTTATAGGTGTTTTCCCTAAAATGCGAGTCATTAATGCTTAACAACTCCCCAGTGTTCAAAGATGGAGTTCGTCTATTTGAACATTAACTTCTCTTCGGTGACAACATGACATTTTGGGGCGGTTGTTCAACTCTTCGCTTTTACCGACAGGTTTCGTTATTGCAAACAACTTGTTCACTTTGCTTGATTACCGATGAGTCTTAGTTTACATTAGTGACTTTCCTTTCTCGTGTTAACTGGCACTTCTTAGTAAGTGTAGGCAGTTTGAGTTTTGAGTGTATACCGACGGATTTCAGTATGTATTACTTGATAGCATATTTATCATAGATTTTAACAAGTAATACCATGATGCATCTTTACTTATGCTAATTTGGCATTTCATCAACATATTATGGAACTGATGTAAAATAATACATAGTGTAATGCAGTTCCATACTTGTTCTGCTTAGGTGGGGGTGGTGATGTCACCAGATGAATTGGATGGGGTGTCACCATTTGCATTGCTCGGTCTAGCTTCATCATTGTTTGAAGCTCTTCTCCACGTTTTGTCTCTCATTCTCTGGATGTCTTCAATGGTGTTTCCATTGGGATATGTGTTGGTCTCTGTCATTCGGTCTCTATAGTCTTTCTCGAGATGACCAACTTTATGACAGTGTAAGCATGCCATTCTAGGGTTAGTCCAGCCTCTATACTTTCTAGTCCACTGTCTCATACAGTTTGCAGCAATATGACCAAATCTTCCACATATTGTATAATTTATCCAAGTGTTGTAATCCCATACATACTGGTTACCGACTCTTTTTAGTTGATAGGGAGTTTCTTGACCTTTAGGCTTCCATGCTTGCTTTTCTTTTTCCAACATTCAAGAGTTGTGTGCCCATTCATTTTGCAAGTAGGACAATATTTGTCCGTGTAGGTTTCCTTCTTTGGTTGTTTCATCTCAGACTTACATTCATATGCTTTATGTCCTTTCTTGTTACATATATAACAAAATCCTATGAATGAAGATGTAGATTTAGGAATACCTTTCATTTTGCCTCTGCATACATTTGATGTGTGGCCTTGCTTTCCACAGTGATTGCATGTCTTCTTTCTTGGTCTTGGATTTTCATAGACATTCTTTGGATCAACTTGATTGGGTGATTCTCCATTCTCAGTAAAGCCTAGACCGGTGTTGTTGTTGACTCTTCATTGTCCTTCAAGAATATCATCCATTCTTTTGTTGCTTTCTTCAGCTTTCTTTATAATTTCATTATGCTTCTGCTGAATTCTTATTTCATGTTTCAACTTTTCATTCTCATCCCTTAGCTCACCAATAGCTTATATTCTTTCAATGAGTTCAACATTCATTCTGTTTGCCTCTTGACTCATAAGAATAATCTGATTTGTGATCTCATGTTGATGCTCTGTAAGTCTTTGTATATCAGACTCTTTCTCTTGTAGCTTTTCTATAATCTTTCTTTTATTATCAATAGCTAGTATTCTTTCTTGCTTAGCTTGTCTAGCACTGTTTATGACATCAATCATTCTTACCATCTGTGTCTCTTAACTGATTTGCAAATATTTTACTTGTCCAGCCATATGTTGATTGATTTCAGTTAGGCTTGTGATGATTTCTTCTGATGTGTCTAATGCTTTACTTGTAGTTGATCCTGAAGACTCAAATAAATATGGTATCTCTTCCTCATAATAATATGTTTCATTACAGTGAGATGCCATAATATTTATTTCATCTAACAACTGTCTCATATTGATTCTAGCTTCTTTATACTACTCATAGAAGATTTGAATTTCTAGCTTTTTATTCTCAATACTTTTATCAAGTTTGTACTTCTCCATTGTATGATCTTTTCTCTTAAGCCTTTAAGCTTTTCCAAAGAAGACACTTAGCTCTAATGCCAATTGTTGGAATTAATGGGAAGTGTGTACTAAGAGGGGAGGGGTGAATCAATATCTCTAAAACTTTTGTATCGTATAACCTTTATCCTTTAAGTTATCAAATGTTTATCCAACCATCTATTCTATAATATCTTGATGCAAGATATATCAATTCATAAAGTTAATCAAACATGTGAACATTCATGAAAGTAATTGAGACATAACACAAGATATGATATCGCAGAAAACTCTTGTTAGGAAGTAAAAACTGTGGTGGGGATGACACCCACAAATTCTTTACTGTCTGCAGATTGCAAGGGGCCGGTTAAGGCTTACAATTTGATCACTTCTAATGATCTACCTGGTTAAGAGTATCTATGGAGACCTATTAAAGTATACTCGGTTAAGAGCTTTAGCAACACTGTTGAGTGTGCACTCAGTTAAGAGATTTATAGTTGGATTTTTAAATCCACCTTCCTTGAAAGGATTTTTACACTTTGCTTCACTTGTTAGAATGATAGAAAATTACAATTTGACCTGGTGTATGCAATCTCCTATTGCTTATTACAGCTCCATTTAAGATTACATGAATAATTATATCACCTAATGTGATTTAATAATACCTTTGATGCTCGGTAGTTTCTGTTCTTGGTTCTTGCTAACCAAATTCACCTTTTGTTGTTATGGTTCATGAAACTTTCAATCTGATCCATAGGTGTGCTCGTATGCTTAATTCATCCTATAATATCCTTTCACATCCCTCTCATGCATATTAATGAATGATTACATAGTCTACTTATAAGACAGATTGACCTAATCAAGTTTCATGTAAAACAATGTTAACTCTAAGATCACAGGCTTACAACTTTACCTTGATCTCCTAATCTATGTGTTTTAAATCAGTTAGACTAATTAAAGAACTTACATTCATGTTTCTTATCCCTAAAGAAATGGTTTTAAAAAAAGTTCAAGACCCTATGAATAGAACATTACTGTTTTATCTAGCGTGGAGGTCAAATCCACTTTTTGCGGGCTGCAACTGAATTTTAGTTTCTGACGGTCGGTTATGCTCTGAAATCAGTTGACTGTCTTTCGAGCTCCTTGCTTGAACTGTTCACTCGGTTTTCTCTTTGACTGTCTCTCAGTTGCACTTATATCCTACACATCGGGTTCCTTTTTGGGGTTCCTCTTTATCCTTCTGACTTTGCATTTTTGGTTTACACACAAAATTGCGTCGTCGGGTTTCTTTGTACTTAGCCATTTTTGGTGATCTCTTGTATCTGCATTTTCGGTTTGCTCTTTGTTCTATCTTTTGGTGTATGCTTACTGAAAGTGTTGTTTGCGTGCTAATGGAAAATTAATGTCATCACATCCATCGTAAAATTTTAGAAATTTGAAAAAGTTGTAGAGTTGTTAGCCAGTTGTTAGAATATACGCTAACTAAAAATGTTAGTCCCTATTAAATGATTATTGAACCTTGGCTATAAGCTCTATAGGAAAGAAGCCCCATTATTTTTCACCAAGGATCAAGATAAGAAACTCTCCATTGAGAACCACGGTAGAGAGTGATCCCGTGGGGACTTGATCCTTGGTTGTAGTCACTACAAGCATAAAATTTTGAACCTTGGTTGTAAGCTCTATAGGCAAGAAGCTCCACTATTTCACCAAATTTTAATGTTAAGTATCAACTCAAAAAGGAGTTTCAAATGACTGATTTGGGTGAGTTACATTATTTTTTGGGTATGAAAATTTGGTAAATGCCTAAGGGTATCTTTCTTTCTCAAAGTTTATATGCTCAATATCTTTTAGATAGATTTAAAATGAATGATGTTAACCTTGTTTCTACTCTTTGTGGGTTAGGAACCAAACTTATGCTTGATATGGAGACTCATTTTTTTTATGCTACTTTGTATAGGCAACTAGTTGGAATTTTAAATTATTTAACTCTTACTAGACCCGATATTTCTTATAGTGTTGGTTTAGTTTCCAGATTTATGTCTAAACCTCAACAAGCTCACTTTAAAGTTGAAAAAATAATTTTAAGATATATTTAAGGTTCTCTTAATGTTGGTGTATTTTATTATTTGAACTATGAATTTATTTTAAAAGCATATATTTATTTAGATCAAGGGGAGATTCCAATTATGGAAAATTTACTTGTTGTTTCTTTGTTGGATCATGTGCAATCTCTTGGAATAGTAAAAAGAAACAATCCACTTATCTTGGATCTATTGAAGATGAATATAAAGGTTGTACAAATGCATCCAAAGAGGTCCAATGGTTAAGAAAACTACTTTAAGATTTGGGTTTACCTCAAGAAGTTCCTATGCCATTGTATTGGGACAATCAAAGTGTTATTTCCTTGGTAAAGAATCCAATCTTCCATGCTAATTCAAAACATATTTCTCTTAAACATCACTTCATTACAAAGAAAATTGAAGACGAGAATATTTCTCTATTATTTGTAAGGGTGAAGACCAAGTTTTACATATTCTCACCAATCCTCTTTGTAAAGATAAATTTCTCACTCATTTTAAAAATCTTGGTTTACAACCTATTGAAGGGTTTGATGTAAACTCCCTAAGTGAAGCTTAAGGTGGGGGGTGTGTTAGGAATTAATCTTTACTTGGGTTAATTTCCTCATTTTTTCTCTTGTAGGAATATTTTAAGGAATCCCCACAAGATGTTTGTCCCTTTATGAATTCTTACAACTCATTTTCTTTATTCCAAATATATTTGAAATCTTAGATTTCCTCCTTATGAGGTGGCACATTTCACCCACATAGGATGTTAGATGACATGTTTGTACTTGGGAGTTACTTTGTAACTCCTCTCTCTCACCTCTATTTATTGAGGAGTCTCTTTTTTTCTTCCGAGTTGTAGTAGCATGTTTGTTCCCTCTCTTTCTCTCATTATAATTAATCCTTTAGGCTTTTGTCATAAACATAATATAGGGGATTTTTTATTTGTTTTTTCCACCTTACAAATATTGTGTCTCCTTCTTGGATCTTGGTGTGCATGGTCTTCATTTGGGTTTCTTTAATGGTAACATTACTTTCAAACAATAACTCTTGATTCCATGTTATTATTCTTTCAGTTTGGATTCAGAGGATTGACCTGGTCTCCTCTACTTGTAGTGGTGTGTTCTTGACCAACTTGGTTTTGTAGTTGGCTTGTTGGATCTAGTCCAAGCTACTGTGGCAACTCAAGGAACATGGGAATTTCATTTTGGTTGCATTGTTGGATGCCTTAGAACCCTTGCAAGTGTGTTAAGGCTTCCACTAGTACACAATTGTAAAGAAACCATTGCATTTATCTTATTGCTATTCAATACTATCATATTTTATGCATGTGCTAATGTAAAGGTTTTACAAAAATATTTTTGTGTGTGTTTTACCCTATGTTACAAGGGATCCTCTGCGGGGCATTAAATCTTCCAAAATTTTACAACAATCCCAAGTATATAATTTCTTTTATGCTTATAATGTACAAGTCTAGAAGATAGAAGACACTTATATCACAGAGTTTCGATGCAGAAGGTATCTACATTTTAATAATTTTTTTAGATCGAGCAACATTGTTACTTATTATCCAATCTATGTCTTTAAATAAAATTAATCAACTTATTTGTGCTTCATTGGCCACATCATTGCACAAGAATCATTGTTTGTTGTACACATACTACATAATTCCTCGGAATACCACTCTCAGTTATTGAAGAAGACCGTATTTTTAAAGATGCAATAAAAATCCTTCCCATCGATCTGCTTATTTTTCAATATAGTGAAGCATTCATCCAACATCTTGGAACGAAAAAATCCAAAAAGATTATGGAGGACACAATAAAGATTAAAAAGCATGCATATGCTCAAAAATATCTCAACAAGTACAAATAGATGTATCCAATGTGATAGCTCTAAGCTGTTAATCATTTGCGTACATTGTAAATACACTTTGAATTTCAAAATTTTCATGCATATCTTTCCAGCTTATATTAAATGTCATAAATTCATTTTAAATTTATTTTGAATAGTAATCATTTGCGTACACCACAAGAACAATTTTTATTGCAAGTACATCCTGCCCAACTTACCAATTAAAATTGAATTCTATAGATTCATATTGGTTACTCTAAAAAATACATTCATCATTCTTCATTGTTTGTTTACATTCCATTATGTATGGCTAAATATTTAGTAGTATTTTTAGTGTTGATTATAGATACATTTAAAATATAAAATTTATATTAAAAACAATTTAATATAAAATATCAGGTTAGATATACAATTTTTTTATAAATAAAAGGCTAAGCCTTTTTATTAAATAATCAAATGTGTACATCATCCTCCATTCAGTGTGGGCACCAGAGGAAAAGAATGGAGGCAAAAAAACCTCTGGTATCGCCCGGGACTTGCATCCAGCACATTAATTACATAATAGTTAATGAGGCATACCTCATTTTACAACAGAATTTACAAGGCATACCCTCATTTAGATAAAAATTCAATGATTTGTTACAATTATAGTTTTACAATTTTCAAAGAGATTATTGTAAACACAAAGTAGAAAAAATGGAAAAGAGAGCGGTGAGGAATTGAGTATGGGCTCTGCAAACCCTGCGTAAGCGAGAGTGCATGGCACTCATTCGGTCCTTTGTACTCGGAGGTTCTTTAATGCTCTGAATTTTCTCCTTTATATATGGCTTCCGCTTTAGATGGCGTCATTTCTGCATCTGGAGACGTTGTGCAGAAGACCCCAAATACTAGTTCTGCTCCCGAGCAGCCAGTGCATTCGCCCAAAACTTTTCAAAAGGCTCTAGAAGGCGCCGAAGGTCTCAATAATGGAGCAAAATTCCTCAGGCAATAGCAAGAAACCAACACTGGAGAAGATGGAGGACATGAACCAGGAGGTAAGGCTTCTGAACCCAAACTCCTTATTGTTTCTCCCAACTCTGCTATGATTGATATAATTATGGCAAAGAAGAGTAAACTATGCAAAACTGCTTTTTTTTGGTTGCGCAAGACCTAACTAGGCTTTCCTCCCGTGTTTATATGAATAATTGGTTACATAACATCTGGAGTTCCAAATTAGGGCTCAAATTTTCTCTTTGTAGGATGATCCAAAATGGATTGTTTATTATTATTTTTAATGACCCTGCGAGTCAAAGGTATGTGGTCGATAGACAATTTTGGTCTATAGGGGCTTGTAATTTCTGTGCCCTAGGTTGGTCCAGCTCTGCCAATTTTGATGAAATTATGGCCCTTTCAAGTCCTAAATGGATTACTGTCAAGCGAATACCCCCATTCCTCTAGAATCTCATACCAGAAGCTCTTGAGACCCTTGGTAAAGTTATTCGCTTTGACCACTCAAATGTTCTCCTTCCCCATTTAGACACAAGAATTTTGATTTCCCTCAAACCAGGTGTCGACATACCTAAAACCCTGATATTTGATTTGGAAGGAGAACATGTCTCCTGCCCTCTGGAATACCTAGGAGGTCTAAATTTGTGTTTCCTCTACAAGAAGGATGGCCACAGGAGGATAAAATGTCCGCTTGTTGCCTCCAACACTAAACCTCAACAATCTAACAGATTGACCTCCAGTGTGCCTTCTCAAGGTCACCCTAATGTTAATCCACTCATTCCCCCCCCCTCACCCCATGTTACTGCCTTCCCGTCTGCCCTTGTGACTAAACCTAACACCGATCCTGATATTTTTCCCAGCCCCGATAACTCTTTTCTTGAAGCCTTGTCTGTTTCTCTGGGCTTGGTCAATCCTGGCCTCGCTTCAAAGAGCTCTTCAGTAACATCTGGCCAAGAGGAAAGAACCCTCTCTACCCCAAGAGAAAGTTTAGAAGAAGGTCCAAGAACACACAGCAACTAGAATTAGACAAAATCAGGAAAATTGATGGCCCTCTTAAGAAAAGAAGAGGTAATGTTAATGAGAAATATATTGATTGTTTCCCCCCTTTTGGTGGCACCACCCAGGGTGATAGTGGTAGTAAGGGGAGCCATGATCTAAGGATAGTTGGAGGAGATATGTTGAGGGCTAATGAGAGGTCCCTAGACAATATGGATACCTCATAGAATACTTGGGCTCTGAGGTCGCTTACCCTACTAAAGATAGCTCTTTGCATGATTTTGACCTGCTTGTCATTCCGACCAACCCTCCTAACCCCCACCCTACCTCCCTTAACTCTGGTTCTCTAGATCATGCTCCCCTTTCTACCACTACCACTTGGATGGTGTCAGTTTGAGGGAGGTCTTAGTCTGTTAAGACCTCACTCAGGGCCCCTCCCTTAAAGATGTCTTCAGCAAACATGGCCTCAATCAGAACTGGGAAATTGTCTCATTTGTTGAAATCCCTTGGAAGGATGTACTCAAAGTGAACAAGAATAAAAGGATTCCTAGAACCTCCACCCCCCTCTAAAGATTTACCAATGGAGGATGGAGACTGCTTAGAGGCTAAGAAAGGGGAAAAAAAAAGAGGCAGACCTCTAGGTTCTGGCAACAAAAAGGAACACAGGGACGTACATAATACTAAAATTCCTAAGTGCTTCTCTAGTTGTAGGAATAATGCTAAACTCACCTCATGAATTGCATGGATCTCAAGATTACATCCTAGAATGTCAGAGGATTGGAATCCTCTGACAGAAAATATATAGTGCAAATATTTAGAAGGGTTAATAAGGAATTTGATTGCCTGATGCTGCAAGAGGTCAAATCCAATAAGTTTTCCCAGATATTTCTCTTAAATGCATCTGGAGAGAAGCCTCTGCATTCTCCACTACACAAAATCAGGGGAAAGGGGGTATATCTATCCTCCTTAGCCCCTTTAGGGCCAAGAAAGTGATTAATTGGGGCATTGCCCCTAGCAAAAGAGCACTTTGGGTTGATCTAGAGGACCACAACACCAAGATTGGCATATGTTCAGTATATGCCCCAAATGATTATAGGGAGAGGACTGAACTTTTGAAGTGGCTTACTTAGTTAGAGGAAATCCCTTGGATCTTTGGGGGGGGACTTCAACATGGTAGACAATGTCCAGGACAAGAGGGAAGGTAATAAACTGGAATGGAAAGGGTGTGAGAAATTATTTTGGAACAAGTTCCTCAATAAACATAAACTTATAGACCCCTTACATGGAGACAAGAATGAACACAAAGACATATGGTTCACCTGGTGCAATTATCAATAGGGGAACAAAAGTATCTACTCAAGATTAGATAGGTTTTACTTTAATCAGCACTCTCTCAAGTGCCTGAAAGATGATTTAGGGAGGGCAGTCAAAGTAACCCCCTTTACTCTCTTTGATCACCACCCAATTAGTGCCAGATTCATAACCTTGGGGCACACCGCCAAGGTTTTCCTTAGGAAAGATGCCTTCTATCTCAATTCCTCACTTTTGGGGGAACCTGGCATTGGGAATACAGTCTTATTGATTAGATGGTTCAATTGTTTGATTGCCATGCATAATAGTGCTAGGGATAAGTGGGCACAAAATGTGGCCAGCTGGAAAGCCCTCTTTCAGACTATTGGAGGTAAGAAAGCTCGAGATGCAAGATGGATAGAAGGGATGCTTCAGAATGAACTCCTCAAGGCAGAACTAGAACTTCAGAATGACCCCTCCTCAGTGGAACTCAACCTAAAAATGTCCAACACTAAGGATGAGCTCAGAAAGTTACAAAACACTAAACTCAAAGGCATTAAGATCAGGTCCAGATCCAATTGGGTGGAACATGGAGACAGAGGCTCCAAATTTTTCTTTAACCTACTTAAAAAGAAAGAGGCTAAAAGTAGGATAGAGGAATTATGGATTGAAGACAACAAGATCACTTACCAAGACCAGATTCTCCTAGCCTTCAAGGAATTCTAACACTCACTGTTCACTTTGGAGAATATAGGTGCAGAGATGACAGTAGCCAAAACTAAAATTAGTAATACAGTCCCTAAAAAGGTCTCTGAGGAAGACTCCATCTCCCTCAAACTTTCATTGAAGATAGAAAAGATCAATGATGCTATCAATCATATGGCTCTTGATAAGGCACTAGGGCCTGATGGCCTACCTATAGAATTCTACAAGAAAAACATTGGATGGATAGGACATGACCTATTGGAAGTATATAATGAAGCCTTTGAGCATGGCTCCCTGGGCAAGGTCATTAATAGTGGACTTATCAAGCTCATCCCCAAAGAAGGAGATAGATCTCTGATTAAAAACTGGAGACCTATCACACTTCTTAACTCCTCTTACAAAATCCTAGCCAAGGTGCTGGCGACTAGAATCAAGAATGTGCTTCAAAAGATCATAGACTAAAGCCAAACTGGATTTGTAAAAGGCAGGTACATTCTTGAGAATGTGGTAACTTGCTGGGAAGCCATGGAATGGGCCAAGGAGACTAAGCAATAGGCTTGTATGTTGCTACTGGACTATGAAAAAACCTATGACCGAATAGAGTGGGACTTTATCTCCATGATGATGGACTCTCTGGGTATACCTAATGAATTCAGTAAATTGGTTAGACCATTATTATATGGAGCTCTTGCTTAGGTAGAGATTAATGGCATCAGAGCTTTGAACTTACCAGGTTGCCCATTTGCCCCTGCACTATTTTTCATAGCTGCTGAAGCAGTTGGACACCTCATTGTTGATAGCCAAATTACTCCAAAAGTTAGGGGTATATAGCGCCTAGAAGGTAAAGAAATCTCCAATCTATAGTTTTCAGATGACACAACCCTTCTTCTTAAACTAGAGGAAGCTAACCTCTCCTCTTTCATGAGAAAAATAAATTTATTTTGCTCAGCATGAGGTAGAAAAATCTCAATGGAGAAATCCCTATTTATGGGATGGACAGAGGATCCCCCTTTGTGGCTTTCTAGATGGAACCTTAGATGGTAAGGCCCTGACTTCCAGATCAAGTACCTTGGTATCCCCTTCTCCATCAACCCTAACCTTAAGAAGATGTGGGAATGGGTAAAGATTAAGGTAGAGAAGAAGCTTAATAAGTGGGACAGCCAATACCTTTCTTTGGCAGGTAGAATTCAAGTATGTCAGAAGGTGATGTCCTCGTACACTATATACTACTCTTCAGCTTGGTTGTTCTGTCAATACCAATTCAACCTTATTCAAAAAATTATCAGAGATTACCTATGGTCGGATGGCAAAGGGAACAAAGGTGGTCATGCAGTTAAGTGAGAGTGGTGCATCAAAGGCAAGAAGAGGGGGGTTTGGGACTCAAAGATCTCAGAATACAAGGCATATCCCTGGCAGTGAAATGGATCACTAAAGCACTCCAGGGAGAAGAACCCTAGAAATCCCTTATTAGGAGAAACATAGCAAAGGGACACCCTAAGAAAGGAAATCTATGGAAAAATATCACTATGAATGACATCCTAACATGAGATTTAGAGTTTTGTGTTCAAGGGTTGGTCATATTTAAATCAATATGAAAAGCTTGGAACTTGGTCAAATGCCTAGTTGTAGATAATAGCCTATTCCGCAATCAGGGAAAAATCAGTGGCAACACTTCTATATGGTGGAACCTAAAACTCAGAGGTAAACCCTTGGCACTACTCCAGGGATGCTCAGCCAGGATTTGGAATGATAAAGGTATTACATACATTGTAGACATACTGCAGGATGACATGCTTGTTGAATGGGAGGTAATTAAACACAGCTATGAGCTCCCAGACTCGCAGTACAGGACCTACTCTATGCTGAAGGAATCCTGTGCTGACCTATTCCTTCACAAAAACATGTACATAAACAATGACTGCCACCTGCAGTACAGATGGTCAGATGGATCCTTAGTAAAAAATACTAAATCCAAGAATCTCTATGAGCTCCTCACCCATGAATCCATCTTCCCCCACCTTAACTCCTACTGGAACCTTGCCCTTGAACTGGATAAGTGGTCTAAAATTTTTTGCAATCTCTGGTCTTCTTTGTGTGAACCAAAAATCAAATGCTTTATGTGGTGTCTTCTCTTGCACAGGTTACCCTTTAGGCTCCCTAATGGGGACCCTAGTGTGTGTCCTTTTTGTCCCCTTAATGAATATGTTGGTCATGTCTTCTTCACCTGCCCCTTTTCCATAGAGATCTGGAAGCTCTTTGGCTTCCCCCATCTATACCCCATATCAGTTATAGACATCATCTCTGGTAAAATCAATGGTCTGAAGCAGCCTTTTAATAGTTTTTTTTCTTTTGTTTCTACTTTAATTATGTGGAACATATGGAAAAAGAGGAATGATATTATTTTTGGAGGTAATTGCAAAAGTCTTACTGAGTCTCTCAAGAGACTCATATTTCATGACAATGTTGTGCAGGTTACAGTGGTGATAAAGATTAAAAAATAGAACTTGCAAGACCTGTTCAAGAATGGCATGGTCAAACTGGGATCCTGGGAGGTATCCCATGGTTACACTTGGACCAAAGAGTCTCCAAAGCTGGCCCCCTTCCGAGTTGCACTCCAAAACTTTATGACTGAAGTTGGCGGACTCAACATTGCTAACAGGCCAGTGATTAATGCCATCCCACTCAATGCATCCCTGGACCAACAACTCCAGTTGTGATACCCCTTGTTCACCCCTATGAGCAACATATTAGGAAGGATGAAGTACTCCAGTGGATGGAAGGTTCATAAGGATGGGTGGCCTGGGTGCCCTTCAGAGATGAAGATTTCATCTAAATTATTTATTGTAGTTGTTTGAATAGTATAGTTATCCTTTTTCAGCTATGTTACAGTGATTATGTATGGAACAATATAGGTAGATGATATTCTATGGTTCAGTCCTTATGTTTGGAACTGTATAGATTATGACATTCTCTCAGTCAGGTGTAGCTAGGCATATATTTAGGCATGTCTTTTTGTAATACCGAATATATATGTCTAGCCCTATTTTTGGTATATAGTTAGAGCTAGACACTTGACCGTACTCACCCTTTTCTATCAATAATAATCATATATCTTTAATAAATGAAAAAAGAGATTATTGTAAAGTGACTAGAATCCATTGCATCAGAGTTTTCCTTCCTTCCTGTTAAAACTGAACCTGCACAAAGACTAATCAAACTTTCATACCAACTAAATTGTTAGAATGTTGATCTCAAATAATATTAGTGTTTATAAAACCTTGAGTTGGGAGGAAATTTTAATATTATAGTCCTCGTATAATACTGAAGAAAATGAAAGGATTTCAACTTTTAACATGAGATTAGAAAAAAATATATCAGAACTCTATTGATCCACAATATTAAACACAATGTACATGTTAAATATAAAAATATATAATTTAATACATGATATAAAAAAGTACAAGTTAAAAGTGTTAATAATTTTTTTTAATATTGCAAATAATTAATGATTATTTTAAGAAAAAGGGACATGAAATTTAAAATGAATAAAATATAACATATGAAATACAAAAGTTTTGTAAAATATAAAATTCAAAATGTGATATGCGTATTAGCTATAAATATAGAGTAGAGTAAAAAATATAAAATTTGATAAAAACTAATATAAATTAAATATAATATAATTCAAAATATTCTTATTTAGATTTCTTCATTTAAAATTTCCAAAGGTATGAGTGAATAAGTGTGGTATTTGTGCAAGTTAATAGATTCCATGTTGCGTTGATGGTAGTTTCATATAGGGATGATTTTTAATTAGATGATTTGATAAAATAGAATTTCTCTTAGCTACGAGAAGACCTTTGATGTAGATAATTTAACAAATGTAAACCCTTATTATGGTAGTTTAGTGAAAGAATGGTCCTTGACTTAGGTATCTTAATGATTTTGATTCCCCCCTTACAAAATATTAGCTAAATATTTTTGTATTAATCAACAACAAAATAAGAGTTTTGTCCCTTACAAAACCACATCCCAAAGGCGTCATTAACAACTAGTATTACAACACACTAACAACAAATCAACATAAAAAACTACTACTAGAGAAAAACAACAAATTATAAGATATACCTAACAACACATAGACCAACATTGTATTCACAACAAAAACTAATAGTAAACTATACGTAAAGAAAATGTTCACCTTAGAACCAAAGTCTAGTAAGCAAGTATCGATGCCTAAAAAACTAAAAATTAAAAAGATGTTCATACTAGAACCATAGTCTAGTTTACCAACGAACACAAAAATAAAAGGAGTTATAAAAAAAATTGCAAGCAAAGAACAATATTAACAACAAAATAGATCCAGAGAGAGTTATGCATGGACAACAAATTTTATGTCACATCTTGATTGATGGAGCACATGGCTCCTATCATTCATAATGAACTTAAACAATTCCTTATAGTTTCCCTCATTATCAACATCCTTTCTCAGCACCATTTATTGTCTGATACATATGGAAGTTGCCAATATATACATCACACATAGGATAAATCTCAAGATACTCCCTATCTTCCTTTCCAGGTTGAGAATCTTGGTCTTCAACTCTCCTTATTCAATCTTTAGTGTGATGAACTCAGTGGTTGTAGTTTGGCAGTCAGAATAGTTGCCTTTGATAACAATCATGTTAATATTCTCCTCCTCTGATGTTATGTCCCAAATTAAGTCTACATGCTTAATTTTCATATTGTTAGAAATGTGGGAGGAGCTATTAGTTGTAGATTTCTTTGAGCTATCAATGGTTTATGTTTCACCTCCTACACTATCAACATTATCCTTCTTCTCACCCTTCCCCAGAGGTTTCCCACGCTCTTGATCCTTTTCCTCCTCCTCCAAACCACAGTTGACCAATGTCATGGGCTATTTAACCTTTGTTCATAGAGTGCGTCGCAATCCTATTGGATCTTCATGGATTGCTTTCATTTTTACAATGTTCTTCCCTAGCCTCATCTTCCTCCTCCCTTAACACCTCTTGAATGGGGATTTTAGGATTTTTATCTATGGGTGAGGCTTTTTTTTCCTGTCCTCTTACTTGTAGTTGAAGGTTTATAAGCTTTACTTTTTAAACCATAGAGTTTCATAGAAATCACAAATGGTGTGGAGATTTCAGGAGTCCCTAGTCTAGAGGCCAATTTTGAGGCACTAAGATGACATATGCACTTATTTTTACTCAAGTTATGAGCATCAATGATATTGGCAAGTAGGGGGAGCTCGAGTTGGGGGATTCTTGGATAACAACAAGTTTTGGTGGAAAACGAGCCAAGTGAAAGATATACAACCTGTAAATCATCACCTTGTACAGAGGAATGAATTTTTTGTCCTAATTTTTGGTTGCCTACACCACTTCCCTAATAGAGATCTCAATAAATTTTAACAAGAAAAATGAGAATAAAATAAGGTCATGGTTCCTAAAGTGGTTTTGAAGTGGCCTATGATAGAAATAATACACTTTAAACCACCCTTACAAGGTAAAGTATTTCATGATCATGAGACAAACCTAGCTCCATGGCGGCGATAATTGCTCCCTTTTATAACCACCATGCATCTTGACCAAAGCTTCAATCCCTCTGAAGAATCTATTAAGGTGTTCATTTACTGCCATCAAATTAGTTTTCTTCCACATTAAACCCTCCATGGAAAGCCCAGTACCCTATGTTATCACTTCTTCACTGATTTGAAAAGAAATTCCTCTCACTGTGACCCATCTATCCTCCCAGGGGGTAGCAAATTTCATTGACAAACCCTCATCATAGCCATTAATGGACCTGATAAACTTAGAATCCCCTCCCTCTTTACCAATACGCCACATAGTGGCATCATTTTTTAATTATTCATACTTACCAAGCTCAATGTGAATACAGTCCCCACCCATCATATTAAATGAAAAGAAAAGATTTTCAAAGAGGCCCACCCAGGTTTAAAAATCATAGACTTGAACACAGTTAGGGAAACATACCATTAAAAACAAGTGGTTAAAATAAAATTATAAGCCTTTCATGCTAGCTTGAGTGTAATCATTTCTCCAACCCCTTAGAATACTTTTCTCATGGAGACAATATATCACAACACAAAATGCCTTTTTCCCACATTATACGATATCCACACCCTTTTAAGAAATAAAATATATTAATTAATTAAGCAACTACGTGTCAACATGAAATGATGTCATTGTATCATTACAAGACCCTCCTTGAGGTTCACATGGCTCCTAAAATCCAACCCTTTCCACGTACACAAATTAATATTACTAAATATGTCTTGACCACCCATGTCCCTTTGTTTAGTCCATGTCACCAGGTCATATTTCCAAGTCACCCACTCACTAAAACAAATCCTTGTTATTAGCTCCCTTTTTTTCTCCCTTTATTGCTTCCACCCAGTGTTTTAATGTATTTATCCTCCATGTTTTTAAAATGTTGGAGCTATTCATCGGGTCAGTGCTACTCATGGCATTCATTGCTTAGAAGAAGAGTCCAACGCCAATTTAGGCGCTATGTAACATCTGTATTTGCTCTAATATTTGTGCCTACATTGACTCCTACATGTGCCTCTATTGAATGAGTGGGTGCATACTTAGGCACTATGTTAAAGTTTATGTTTGTCAACTCGTCATATTTGATTTTCCTAGTGTGTTCATGGTTAGGATATTGTTCAGATTTAATGTCATTATTTCCCATATATCTCTTATGTCCTAGCCTAACACTTTATTATTTTCCCCGTTCATGGTAACTTACCCCTTATTTTTTGCACGTGCTTTAAGTTGTGCTTAAAGTGTTTATATCACCCTCGTGGAGGTTAAGTTCTTTTAGCAAAAGATGTTATGAGGTTGCGGGTAGATAGCTGGATGTTGCGAGGTTGTTGTATCGCGCCCTCGTGATGGTTAAGAAAGATGATATCTAGTGGTTGCAAGGATGTGTGATGGTCTATGGATGGTGATAAAAGTGTTGTCACATCGTCATGACTTAACAAATTGGTATGGTTTCATGTCGCAGTTGAGTGAAGTAATGACACCTATTGAAGACCTCTGGCCTCGCGTCCTCGCAGGCCTAAATTATAGTTAAGGAAATTGGTTGTGAGCTTGCGATGAAATGAATTGATAACCCAGGTTGGGTATGTTGCAACACCGTGACACTTTATGTGGGTTATTTAATTAGCTCACAGTTTTGCAAGGAGTTGACATGTGTCCGGGAAATTCTTGAAGGAAATGTTTAATGGACCCATAACCGTTTGTTGCAAGCGCAGTTGTATGGGTTACAACCAGTGGGTGATCACCATATAGAGTTGATGTAATAGTATGTTGTTGATGTGTATCAGTTGAAGTTGAATGAATCTTCATGCTCATCGACAAAGATGGAGATCGATGACTGAGATTCAAAGATTTAAAGGATTATAGCATGGCTAGTTGAGTTGATAGTTGAACCCTGTGACATTAATTTCAAAATGATGGCCGAGTTAATTTTCATATTGTACTGAAAAGTTTGAAATTGTGTTTCTCATTCTGCACAATCGTAGTTGGAGTTGTTTATTCGAGAGTTTGAGGTACACAAACAAAATTACAGAGCGTCTAATGTTATTGGGGGTGATTTTCTTTAACTTGTAAGCATTTTTCTCTCTCTGTTCTTGAGAAAGATTTTTAGTAGGGTTTTTTGTGGTTCTTGTTAATTGTCAAATTGTATTTAGCATAAATGAGTCAAGATAATGTATCTACATCTACTTATGGGTCTGGTTATTCTAAAAAGGGGCAAACTAGGGATTATTGACAAGATTTTGTTGACTTGTTACCCAAGACTACCAACGCTCTATCTGCAAATGAATGTGGATGGAGGGATGCTTTTTTTAGGTGTAGGAATCCAATCATTGATTCCTCAGGATGGACTTTGTTTTATTACTTTTTCAATAACAAAATTAAGGGCCCTGCAATGTCAAATCCTTGTAAATTTGAATTTGGCCAAGTTAATAGTGTCAGATGTCTTTATTGATGTAGATTTCCTTATGGAATTATCCCTTAGATATTGCACGTCAACCAAGGTTATTGGAAGGGAAAACCAATGAGCCCTAATGACAATTGATAGAAGGATTTTAATGGAGGCTTTTGGGATTACTGGTGCTAATTGTACCAAAATTGACTTTGAGAGAGAAAAGAGGAATTATGCAGCCCATAGGTGGGTCTTTAGAAAAAAGTGGTGCCTAGGTTCATGCCTAGGGAACCTGATAGAAAGACTATCCCAATTGCTAACAATTTAGAGGAGCCTTTTCCCCTTAAAGATCTCCAACATTATTGTATCTACATAGTTCAGAGGTTTTGCAAGGTTTTCAAACTTGGTGTGGAAGATAATGTTCCAATTGATGTAATATGTATGGCGATGGAAATCCATAACCCAAAGGTCAATACAGACTATAAATTTGTAGCATACTTGGTAAATGCCTTACATGAAGGCTTGGTTGCTATCCAACAGAGCCCTGCAGTGATTGATTTAAAACATTACTCTTTATTGTGTCATTTGATTTTATATTTCAATTTTTGGTAATATAGATAAAAGGTTGTACTTGGAGAAGATTTCCCCATCTAGAGAGAGGATGCATGTGTGGTGCTGGACATGAGTGTGTGATATGAGCCACCCAACCCCCAATTTTATATATTTTCAGAATTGGATTGTTTCCCTCATCATGAAACTTTTAGGGAAGGACATAAATAGGCTAAGCCTTCAGGTGAGAAAGTTGATAAGGCCAACTCAAGAGGTTTTTGATGGTCCATTTGATCACAACTAGGATGATTTTTATTTCTTTTATGAAGAGTTTATGCTTGTCTGCAACATATTGTTGATATTTATACCTAATAGATTTTATTTTATTGAGTTTTCTAGTAGTTATTGCTAGTTTAGAGGGAATACTTGCAAGGTAAGAGAAGGGGTAATCTTGTGTCCATATTGATTAAAGTTTTAGAATTATCCAATGGCAGGAAGGTATTTGAAGAGATCAACACATTCTTGAAGCAATTCAAGTTGGAGACTGCTCCTCCCAGGTTCTGCAATGCAAAGGGTTTTATCAAGGGGCATTTGCCCAGATGATTAGTTGGGTGAAGCTTCCCCTCATGAGCCTTTGGATGATGGAGATCTAGTGAGAAATTTTTACTTCAAGAAGGATGTTTTGGAAAGCATGGAAAATGGACAAACTTGATGATGTGCCAAACGAGGTTGATTGAGGTAAATAATGATTTCCCTAGATTTTACCCTGATTTACCTCATGTTCAAAGAATTGAGAAGATTATGAAAATTTATGATGATTTGATGGCTCAAATGTCATATCTTCAACCTTGGCAACAAGAAAGAGAAATTATAGTTTCAAGTGCAGAAGATGATTTTGACTCTTCCTTTTCTGCTGAGGAACCCCCTCCTAAAAGGGCAAGGACTAGGCCTCAAATTGATGAGTATACCTCTAATGATGTGGTTGAAAGGTATGATCATGAATTTGGTTGAAAGGTATGATCATGAATTTGATCAAAGAAAAAGGAGGCTCAAGGAGAAGCTTAGTGAAGGGTCTTATGATGGTTTGGAATTATGTAAGGATCAACCATTGGGCAAATTGATAGATGATAGGGAGATTGTTGCTCAAGAATTATTAGAGGATGAATATTTCATACATACTATGGAGTTAAAAAAATTCTTGATGAAGTTGAAAGGAAGAGACAATAAGAGGTAGATGGATCAAGAGGGACAAGCTTCTAACTCAAATAGACAACAGGTTGCACTTGCTACTATGCAACAAAATAATCCTAATTTAGAACAATTGACTGTTGAAAATGCCAGGAAACTTGTCATGGATAGTGGTATGTTATTTATTATAGGATGGGATTTGTAGTCCACATTATTATTGATAAAATTAGGAATCAGATTGACCTTGTATTTTCTTCTAAGCATGAGTATGGTGTTATCTTGAGAGGGTCTGGTTTCAATCCTAAATGAAAAAAATGTTTCATATTTGGGCATTGGTCCCTAATGCACACAAGCCCCATGTGATAAGTATTGGTGAAGAAGGTGAGGTGATGTCATCGTTAAGATTGTTCATAACACTTCTTCTATGGAGATTTCATACATGCTTAACCATGTTTCAATGATGAATAAGGATATGTATACTGAATTGGTGACCATGTCTAAGAAGTATGAGGAGGTCCTATTTGAGAATACATAATTGAAAGAAACATTAGAGATGTATGTTTCAAGGTTTTGTATCCTCACATCTACAGAGCCTACTGATGAACAACCAATTGAAGGTGAGGCAATTGTGTCTCAATATGTACATAATAGGTTGGAGGATTATGTTAGCAGGATTGAATATTTAGAAGAGGAAGTGAAGAAAAGGAGTGTTGGTGTTCTCATGCAGGTTCTTCACATAGGGTTGAAAAGCTCAAGTCTAAGTTTGATGTTGTTCATGGTTCCTATTCTTCTTTAGTTCAATCTAAGAGGCAATGTGATGATTTTATTTCCTACTTGGAGGATTTGTTCGCTGAGTGGTCACCAAGGTCAGTTCTTCTGATCTAAATGGATGTTGCAGCAAGATACATGGATGATCTACCTCCTATTATTAAGGACACCAAATAAATGATCAATTTGGTAGTTTCTTTATTGCCGTTATTCAAGGGGAAGAAACAATTAATCAATACCAAATTAAAATTCTTGGTAGGCCTTGACCATCCTATGGTTTCACACATTTTAGATAAAGACAAGAACATGAATGAAGTAGGGGGTGAAAATATGATTTTGAACTCATCTTCCCAAGTGTGGAGACCATGATTTATGTTGATAGTGATATTGATACCCCCGAGTTCAATGATTTTTTAGATGTGATGATTAAGTTTGAGACTGGTTTTACCAAGATCATCGTAGAATCCCGTGTTATTACAAATGTCAAGTGGGTAGATTTTGTTTCACAAATGGATACTTTGAAAGCTTTCAGGTGGTCGGGAGAGAAAGAAATAAATAGATGGAGTTCTTTTACTAAGGGAAAGAGCATACAAGTTACTCAATGACAAGGCTCTGCCTCTCCTTTTTTCTTCTTTGTTTTGTTGATCTTATTGTGTGATGGAAGAGCCACTAAAAAACTTCAAGGAGGTTAAGAAGTTATCTACATGGACATCTTTCCAGATTCAGTTATGCCACAAATGTGCTGCATTGTTAGGAATGAAACTAGTAACCAACTTGATGGTGATAGGCTAATTTCAGTACCCTCATTTCATTCCATCTATTTTTCTTGATGTCTTTGCTTACAAATTGGAATAGGAACATCACCATTTGGTTCAATTGTTTTATTGTTTTGGTTCTGGTTGTCAAGAATTGTGTTCTAGAGAATCAGAGTTTGAATGTCTCGCAAGATTTTTTGCTTTGCTAAGATAGGTTAGAAATAGAATATTTGTTTTGATTCAATTCAAACAAATGATGTGAAGCTTGTTGCATCCCCCAAGTTATGTAATAGATTCCAAGATCATTTGTTGAAGGTTCCCTAATTTTGTATTCATAGAGAGCATAATAGAAATAGTGTTAAGTCTTAGTGTTTTATAGGTTGATATTATGATACAAGTTGGATAATTTGGTATAATGGATTCACTATTTAACAAATCCATGTGATTAGTCTAATTATCTTTAGATTTTTTTGAAATTCTCATATCAATGAAATATAAATTATTTTCTTGTTCATCCTTCTGTCATGCATATGTGAGTTTATTATTCTCATGCTTTCTTCCAGGGAAAGGATTAAATATGCTTGAATTGATAAATGTGAGAAGTGTGTGTATGGTATAAATTTGATGATAATATTGTTTATGTGGGATTACATATATGTTAGGCATATCCAGTAATCTTAATCTTGTGTCTCTATGAGAAGTTAAACATAAATTTGGATATGTCTTATAGTTTTTTGAATTTGTTTCCCTATAGGCTAAGCATTGCTCTAAGTCATGTTAGAATACTATTTGGAGAGAGAAATAATTCATAAATCTGAAATCATTTTGCTTTGTGTTGTTGATTTCATGGTAAATTATTTGCATTCTCGATAAGAAAGTGGAAGATATGGTGAGAACTATGTTTTTTGATTGTTCTTGTAGCCATTGGAACTTTGTTCTTTGACTGTTCCTACAGCCTTTGGAACTTTTTTCTTTGACTGTTCCTACAGCTAAGGCAAAACAGAGTAACTTCTTGTTTGTTTTCTAAGAGCTATGTTTCTATTATATGTTTTAATCTTGTTTAGTTTGTGATTCATGCTTAGCACTCGTGTTATTTCTTTTCAAGCATTTTCCTTAAGTGTTATTTCCTTTCTAGCTCTATGTTAGTATGACTACTAGTGATTCTTAGTGCACATACAGTGCTGACCTGTTTCAAGTTCACGTCCCTCAGTTGATAAATAAATGACCTTCATGACGAGTAAGATAAATACTTAGGCTGGGGTCCCATGGAAGGGGTCTTTCTTCAAGGAAGAGATTAAATCTTTTTAGATGCATTATGGTGATTCAGGGAAAATAGTAGCGATTTCATGAGTATAATTTGAGGTGATAAATTAGAATGTCTATGTTAGGCATGACCTCTTTAAATATTTTTATATATAAAACTCTACATGTAATGTTGAAATAGTATGATATAGAAAACACAATACTTGTGCTTCTTCTAATATTTTGAGATAGTGGATTTGTTGGGAGTGAACTTTTTCTACGTATTGAAGAGTTTAGATTGGCTCAAATCTTTGGTTTCAACATCATTATAAAATGAGGAGTTCTGTTGAAGTTAGTGATTACTATCAAAATTTCCTTATTTTCCTTTTCATATAAATCTTTGACCGGCTAGTGGCGGTTGGAAACAAAATATATGGGATATGGCATGTAGCTTGTTGCAATATTCCTTGTGTCAATAAAAGGATTACCAAGGCCAATCTTATAGGTTCTAAAAACTATTTGTACATAGATAAGTATAATAGTTTATGTAATATGTATTTTTACAAAAATAGAAATGACACATACTTGTATTAAATGAAATGTATGAATACTTCTAAAGAAATTAATTGAAATATCATTTGCAGATTGAATTAAGAATTTTTTATTTCTCTATTTCTTTGTGAAAGCAACTGTGTGAGTAATTCTAGAGATCTATAAAGTAGAGATTTAAATATTTTTTGACTCACTTATATGAATCTGATAATTATGTATGATTGTTGTAGAACACATTATTTCATTGTTACAGTTGATTAGTACAAGGTATTAAATCAAGGAAAAGATTAAATTCATGTTTATATCTTGTAACATTTCCAAGAAATAGCAATGATTCTATGCATGGTTAGATGAAGTCGAATGTTTGTATAAGGCACTAACATTTAGAAGAGTATGCAAAATTAATGTTGGGTTCATTTGATATTTGACTCTATTACCATGGATATGTGGCATTCGTCCTTACTGTTTAGACTTTGAGTAAGAAAAAAAAATGAAAACCAAGTTGTTTTCCTTCACTTTCTGCCTGTAAATGTATGTTTGCAGTTAATCTCCACCTCTCAACTGATTTCATTAGTGTGTTAAGAATAGAGCCAACTCTAATATGATCTAGTTTTATATTCTTGTGTTGACTTTTTTACATGGTTGAATCTCTTTAAGTTTTATGTTTCAAGGGTTAACTTTTGTTGGTTGATTGATGCCCTTTGTTAAAGTTTACATCGTATGTTGGTTGCCCCTGTTATGGTCGATTATTTCATTTGTTATATCTTGTGGTAATGCATTTCCTAAGTCCTTATGCCTTATGTGTTTTTTCCTTGCATGACAACTTAACCCATTTATAAATGCACATGTGTAATTCATTGGTTAAAAGGTTGTGGCTCATGCGTGATGGTGCAATATAATATTTCTCTTGCCTCCCCGTGTTACCAAGATTTATCATGTCATCTAAGGTGGCACATGGTGGTACGTGGTAGTGCATTGAGAGATTCCTACATTCTCAGTGTGTTACTGAGTGATTTATTTGTACTTAGGAGTTCGTTGTGACATGACACACATTGGCTTAGTGAGATTTCATTTATCCTTCACTAGGTCATCAAGCAGTGATGTGGACAATAATTCAGCTAAAAGGTGGGTCCACTATAGTTAGTTGAGATGAATGGATAGTGTGGTGGGCCCAAGGTTTTGTTTTAAGTGACAAATTTTTTATTGACCTTAGTGGAAGGATTTCAAATCTTGTTGAGTATTGTTGATTTGTTTGTATTGATAGTTGTGATTTAAAATTGAGTTGTTTCCCATTCCAACTTTAATTACTTATACATGTCGATTTAATGGTGCAACAAGAATGTGATTTCTAGAAGCCATTTTTAGCATCCATCGCAGTGGTCTAACATATAAAAATGAGAAACAACGAGTTAACCATTGGTTAAACTCACTACAAATTTATTAAAGAATTGAGATAACAATAACAATAGAGAATTAGAGAGATATAGAAAGAGAGATCAATAGGGAGTGAGGAAAAGAAATAGGAGAAATAGTGGTTGACAAAAAGAGAGATAAGTGCAATGTGAATGATTTATCCTAAACATTTATTTTATAGAGTTGTGAATTTATTAAATTTATGTTAGTTAATATTTTTATTAAAATATTATACTTTCACTTATTATTACATCAAATTAGGAGGTTTTAATCTAGATATTAGAATTAATGTATGGTTATAACATAGATCAAAAGAATTATTTTCTTGCGTGATTTTTAACTTTTGAATTAGAACCTTGGTAGAAAATAAATTTATTACTAGGAAATAGAAAGTATATAGCACTTTGAAGAGATCCATAATTTTGGTAATTATTTTCTTTGTTAAGTGATGAATGCAGATATATGGAGAGAGAGAGAGAGAGAGAGAGAGAGAGAGAGAGAGAGAGAGAGAGAGAGAGAGAGAGAGAGAGAGAGAGAGAGAGAGAGAGAGAGAGAGAGAGAGAAAAAANAGAGAGAGAGAGAGAGAGAGAGAGAGAGAGAGAGAGAGAGAGAGAGAGAGAGTACCCAACCAAATTAAACCCTACCCATAACACTATAAAACTCAAAACTTAGTTCCCTAATAATAAACAAAAATAAACCCTAAAACTAAACCAAACTGAATTATGATCGTAACCCTAAAGCAATTTGAACCCTAATCATAAAACTAATTGAACATCAAACCAAATTAAACACTAATTCTAACCCAAATTGTACCTTAACCTTAACAATAAAGCAAATTGAACTCTAACACCAAGAGTATTTGAACACTAAAATAAATTGAACCCTAACCCTAAACCTAATCAAACACTATAAGAAACTAAACCTAGCAATTATCAAATTTATATTGTTCTTTTAATCCAACCAAATTAATAGGACATAGAATCAAAAAAAATCCTAACCATTTTAAACATAACCTTAAACATTATTAAAACCAAACCTCACTCCCTAAGCTTAAATAAATACCAACCTTAACTTTGAACCTAATGTAATTACAATCTTTCAACAAAAATATTAATCATAAAACAAAAAATAAACCAAATTTCAAATCTTAAACCTTATAGTAGACAAATCTAAATCCAAACCTCAATCCCCAAATTAAACCCTACCCCTAACTCTTAAAAACTTAAAACTTAGTTCCCTACCAATTTAAACAAAAATAAATCCGAAACCTAAACAAAATTGAATTGTAATCGTAACCCTAAACCAAGTTGAACCCTAATCATAAAACTAATTGAACATTGAACCAAATTAAACACTAATCCTAACTCAAATTTTACCCTAACCTTAACAATAAAGCAAATTTAACCCTAAGCTTAAATAAATACCAACCTTAACTTTAAACCTAATGTAATTATAATCTTTCAACAACATATTAATCATAAAACTAAAAATAAACCAAATTTCAAATCTTAAACCTAATAGTAGACAAAGCTAAATCCAAACCCCGAGCCCAAAATTGAGAGAGAGAGAGAGAGAGAGGGGTTAAAGAAGAGATATATAGATAGAGGTAGAAGTGGAGATGGGAAGATGGAGATAGAGGGATATGTGTATATATGTATGAGGGAGATAAATAAATAGAGAGATAGAGAAGAGATAAATATAGAGAGAGCCATGGACATAGATATATAATAGAGAGAGAGAGAGAGAGAGAGGTACATACATGGAGGGGAAGAGGGATATAGAGATAGTAAAACAAACAAAGGGAAGAGAGGTAGAAATATATTTGAAGAGAATAAGAAAATGAGGTAAATGTAGAGAGTTGGGTAGGGGATAGGGAGGAAGTGGGGGAGGGAGAGATAGGAAGGGAGGAAGAGAAAAGGAGAGAAATATAGGTAGAGGGTAGAGAAGAGAAGATGGGGTGTACAAGGAGAGAGATAGCTAGAGGGGGACATAATAGAGGGGATGGATGGAGGGAGAGAGAAGATCAGGAAGAGCCATAGAGATATAGGTAGGATGGTAGGAGAGATAAGATAAGTATAAGTTCCCCTAAAGAAAATTGAACATTAACCATAACAATAAACCAAATTGTACCCTAGTCCTAGAACTCAAACCATATTGAACCCCAACCCCAAACCATCTCGATCCTTAATCTTAAAACCAAATTCAACCTTAACCTTTACTCTTATTGAACACTTAGACAAACTTTGAATTCTACCACTAACTCTAATTCTATACATATTCCCAAACCTAATACTAAACTAAATTTAACATTAACCCTAAATTGAATTGAATTGTAACCCTAACTCTAAACAACCCAAATTTTAGGCATGATCGTAAAGCTAATTCAATAGTAAACCAACTTTAACCATTACCCAGACAAAATTGAACCCTAAGTCTGATGAAAAAACATATTGAACCCTAGCCCTTACACGAAACAAAATTAAACCCAAACCCCAAAGTTAATTGAACATTAAACCAAATTAAACCCTAATCATAAACCAAAATAACGTAGAACTAACAATAAACAAAAATAAAAGCCTAATTAAATATAATTAAGCACTAAACCTTATTTTAACCTCTAACTCTAACCGTGATCCTATAATTAAACCAAATTTAACCTTAACCATTTAAACCTTATAAAATGTAATCCTAAACCTGCACTAGATTGATTTCATACATTAAAGAAAATTGAAACCTAACACTAAACTAAATTTAACCCTAAACCTAAACCTAATTATATCCTAAACCAAATTAACCATTAATCTAAACTAAATTATGTCCAAATTGTAAACAAAATTAAACCTTGAATATAACACACCTAAATAGAACAATAACTATAAACCTGATTGAATATTAAACCAAATCAAGCCCTAATCCTAAAATAAATTATACCCTATAGCTACCACTAAACCAAATTGATCCTTGTTTGTAAACCAAATTGAATGTTAATATTAACAATAAAATAAACTAAATTGTAACCCTAAACATAATTGAATGTTAAAACAAATCGAACCCTATCCCTAATATTAAACTAAATTGAACTCTATAATAAAGAGAACCCCAACCGTATAGAAGATTTAAAGAAAAATAACAATAAAAAATCAAATTATAATGCTAAAACAAACTAGAGCTCAAATATTCTTATGATTACAAGATGACCAAAAATTCAAATCAAAATTAGTCACTGAATTAGGCACCCTTTACGTCTTCTTGGGCACCCCAAATAAGGTAGATTTAAGGTTTAAAACTGGCGTGAAATTCAGTGACTTTAACATTGACATTAGCATCCCAAACATATTACATTTATGGTTAAAAGTCAGTGATAAAGTCAATGTTAACCACTGTGTAGTTAAACACATCAAACCACCGTGACGTTAAACATTTCATATTTTTCAAATCCTAAATAATTGCATTAGATTCGCATGAAACATTCACTATAGCGCCCACTAATGAATAAACAAATAAAAAATTCTCGTCTACGTTAAAATTACCACCATATGTCACTCTGATTTTCTGTTTCGGTTGTTTTTCGTTTGTTAGGTTGGTCTTGTTGATATTTTAGTTTTTATTTTGGACACCTGCTTTTATTTTGTTTCTAGATATAGAACATAAGATAGAAGGTGTTTATAGTGTTTGGTTGCCCGATTTAATTTTTTTGTGAGAGAGAGAGTACATGATAGATTGATAGAAATCAAACCCCTGATTTATCTTTAAATGTGAAAACAAGTTATATTTTTTGCCTTTTGGTTCAATTTGAATCCATATAAAGATATTTAGATAGAATTTTTACTAATATATTTGTACAAATGGGATGCCACCTGGTAGAGAATGGTCAGGCTCCGAATGATTTGGATTATTTGGTGGTCTGATTTTTGCGTTATTCATTCCATTACAGGGTTTAAACTCTTAGGAGATATTTCAAAATGTCGAGAAATAGAGGGAAGGGAGAAAACTTTGGCCATAATGAGGTAATACATTGTCAATTTATATATTGGTAAATGTTTCCATTGTTTCTCTTATATATATATATATATATATATATATATATATATATA